>JAVQIZ010149745.1:0-39374 GCA_036023535.2 Galaxias brevipinnis | reverse complement strand
TGGCCATTTTGGGCCCGGGTTTTTAAAAAAAAAGGATAAAAATTGCATTGCCTGTTTGTGACCCCCCCCCCCCCCCCCCACACACACACACACACATGCCAACACACACTTGCATCCCCCACCCCATCACAGACCTGCTATTCACCAGCCAGCCATTCAACGGGTGGAGAAAGGCGCGGCGAAATAGAGTGGGGGAGTGAAATCTCCACTTCATTAGCTCGCTCTCTCCCCGACAATGGCCCCGGTGAAAGGATGGCTGCCCAGCGTCCCTAGTCCCTAGCCCCACAGTCCCAGTGTCGTGCGTCGTCGCCATGCTGAGCCGGAGGCTGGGGCTGCTTCCCGTGGCCATTCTCTCTCTCCTCAGCGCAGCGCTCCATGCCAGCCAGCGCCGGCTCCCAGGGTCTGGGCAAGGGGCCAGGCTCTTCCCCCACAGAGCCCCGGGGGGACTAGAGTGGGTGAGGGGTAGGGTATAGAGGCGGCCTCCGTCCTGTCTTGGCAACCCTTTAGAGCCCCCCCCCTCCCCACATCTCTTGTATTCATAACCCCCCCCCCCTCCTCTTTCCTCTAGTCTTCTACCATTGAGTGGAGCTGTACATCCCCTAAGGGAATCAGCCCAGCTCTCGTCTCCAGGCCTAATTGTCTGCCAGCTAATATCGCCCAGAGTTATTAGACCATGTGAGGTGCATTATGGCGCTCTCTCTGGCGGCCTGTAATGCACACGGCACAAAGGCCTTTGGAGTGGAGATTAGACAGAAAGAGCGAGGCACACAGCCTGACAACAACGCAGTAGGTACACGGCCGGCCGCTGTTCCCGCGCCAGATTGTTCCCCGAGTGTTGTCAGCCCTTCCATTAATGATCCGCTCTGAATGGCCCCTTAGTTAGGAAGAGGCACAAGAGAACTTACAGATAAAGGCATTTTCAGTGACACAGTATTTCATCCAAATTGCAGCCAATTACAATCATTTCTGCCATCGGCGCGAGCGTCCTGGCGCCAACTACCTTCTGACATCAGACTGTATAAGCGTTCAAGCATAGCCGAACCCCATTGTACCTCTACTAGCATACACATCTGAACTGGTCTTTTGGGATCCTCCGGCTCTAAAGGAACAAGGTATGGCGGAACTCATTTAAGGTTACAAAGACGTGAGGCGTAGCCCAATACAAGAGTATGGACTGGACTGCCCCCTCCAATCCAGAGGCGCCGTGTTTATGGGTCCAGATGTTAAGTGCCGGCACACAGGCCACTGGTCCCGACGGACGGACCGGCCGTTCCGACTAACGGTGGCATTCCGGATCCCTCTGCCCGGGTTTGGCCTCAGCCAATCACAGCCCGCGACATCGAGCATGTCAAATGGGCCGCGCACACGCTCGGCTGCACTAATCCAAATGTGTGGAGAAGATGAAAGAACGCTGGTGGCTGAATTCCCTCAGCTAACCACCGACCCCTCTACCTACCCCCCACCCCCTTCTCTACACGCCCCCTTCTCCATTGTCCCTGTTGATTTATTACCATGGGGCTGCTTCAAATGTGTTTCCCTGACAAGACGAGAGGTTCTCCCTCTAAATGTGTTTGTGTGTGTCTGTGGGTGCAGGTCAGACTGAGTGTCGGCCTGTACATAGTGTACATCCTGGACTGGCTGACGGTCTTCAGCCGGGATCAGATCCTGGTCCTCCGCCTAGAGGACCACGCCACCAACCGGAAAGACACACTGCACAAAGTCTTTGATTTCTTGGACCTGGGTGAGTACCGCACTTCTGAGAAAATATCCACATAATGAGTCATAAAGTTGTGTCAGCGTTTCCATACAGGCACGAGATTTTATCACTGCCCACCAACTACAAATCTATGAAACTGTCAGTGTATATACCCATCTTGTGACCTGCTAGAGAGAGTCCAGTGCTCACCATGGTTATAACCCAAGCTTAAAACGCAAACTCACACACACACACACACACACACACACACACACACACACACAGAAATACACTAAGTTTAGTCTCACTCAGCTGAGGAAAGTCTCTTTAATCCTTAATTGGGACAGGATACAGCTGTTAGTGAGGGTCAGAGAGAGGGAGGGAGGGAGGAAGGGAGAGAGAGAGAGAGAGAGAGAGAGAGAGAGAGAGAGAGAGAGAGAGACAGATTAAAGAAGAGAGAGATATTGTGTGTGTGTGTGTGTGTGTTTGTGTGTCAAGCTGAGAATCTGGTGCTGATCTGCTCTGGTGGTGTGCCTTCTTCCTCTTCACGGCAGTGAAGACTGTTACGCTAATTGGCCTAAAGCTCTAAGTTGCCTTTTCAAAGAGATGCCGGCACCAACCAAGGTGTGCTCACCGCCTGCAAACCAGAAGCATTAGGAAGGGATGCACACAGTGGCATTGCAGTGTAGTTGATTGAATATTGTGACTCATATTCAAGCTGTGGCCACCATGTTAAACAGGCCAAATAATGGATTAGCTATGTCCATAAGAATTTTTCATCTATATGGAAAGAAGGCATAAGCGGCCTCTGGTCTTCACAGTATGTGATTCAGTGTGCTTTGTGTTTGTGTCTGTGTGCGTGTCTGTGATCTGCAGGGCCTTTGACAGAGCAGAATGAGGCGGAGATCACCAACAGCCCGGCGTACAATACCAGGAGGCCCGGTGACAAGAACCTGGGCCCTATGCTAGCCATGACCAAGGATATCCTGCGAGACTTCTACACGCCATTCAACGATCAACTGGCCAAAGTGCTGCGAAACGACTCGTTCCGCTGGGAGAGCCATTCAAAGCTTATGTAAACGATTCCCTCCTCAGAAAACCACTGAAACATCAACCAGTCTTTTTGTTTCTGTTTCATCGCTCTCAAGTGTCTCGAGAAGCGATGTTCTTTTTTAAATGATATATAAAGTTATACAGTGGGATACGTGAATCAAAGAAAGAAACAGCACAACATTTTTATTATTATTTTAAAAAATGCCAATTTGAACCTTTTTGTGATTTTTATAAAATATTTTTTTTCAAGAAGCCCCTCTTTGACGTTTGTGTTGTCAGATGTACATAATTAAACAGCGGACTAAAGGAAGAATGAGTCTGGTCTTGATGTTTGAAGTCCTAGTTATTCAAATGCAGCAGCAGATCCTAAGGCTGCTCCAATTGCGTGTTCTTAGCATACTGGATAGGAGATTAGACCACGACCCTGGACTGCTCGATAAATTGATATGGCAACAGCGTCTTCTGGTGGTATAGCTATATAATGGCAGAAAACGCCATCATTATCGTGCACTGCTTCTCGTAAAACAAATTATGAGGCGACTTGCATGATATTCTCTTTAAGAAGTTAAAACGGGGTTACTCATCGGTTGTGTTTAGCGCACTCACAAGAACATTGTAATTGGGCTTGAAATGACTGGCATAATATCTTTCTGTTATGCTGGGAAAAGTGGTGGAATGTAAAATGATACAGAATATAAAGTCCGACCATGTGTAGCAATGTACTTTTTTAATCAATGGTTTTACTCTAAACCAGACAAGGAAATTGCTGTACGGCTAAGTAATTACATTAATCAAGCTTCCATAATTACTTTCTTATCCTGCGGGGAAATGTCTGTCATATGCATTGAAGAGGTGCCAATTAAGAACATGTCGGATTAAAACTTTTGTAATTTAAATTAGGACTTTTATGTCTGTAGAACAGATGACCGCTAATTAAAGCAAATAAGTCCCGCAGACTCCCTCCCATAGGACACTTTCGAGTAAAAGACTTTAAATCAAGGTAGTATTTTTTCTTTGAACAAGACATGGGGCATTATTATTCACAATGTCACTTTTAACTACATATTCAACCATTAGATTGCGGTTTCTTACATGTGGTAATTGGTTATTCAAATTCACTACTTTTAGAAATGCATAAAATATTAATACAAAAATGTCATGATCATTATTAGAGTCATACCGTTGTTACACACCAGATGGCGGAAGACAATTACACATGGATTCCAGTATCACATGTACTCATCTAACTATATGCGTGCACCTCGTAAATTAGTGTTATTTCAGAACAGGATTGTTTTCTGTTTTCCAGAAATGATTTGTATTAACATTTATTTTATAACGAGTCTTTTATTGTCAGTATGTTGTCTTCTGGTGGGAGATACAATGTTGTGCTTCTCCTGTTCCTTTAGGCTCAAACTGCTCTGTGCTGAACTAGCTACTGGAGCCCATCAAGAGACTCCCCTTCACAGTCACCAAGTACATACAATGCTTACCTAGGGCTGTCTTACCGTCCTGCCACAGTGCTGATATGTGACTAAATGAGTGTTATCAGCTAAGATAGCACATGGTTGTTATCCTTAGACATGAATGTTTTCAGAGTCACACGCTGCTTTTCTCCGTGGTGTGAGTTTCAGGGGTAAAGACAGATAGTATTGTTCTTTAACTGACAGAGAACGATTAACAGGGCATAAGGGCCAGACCCTTTTTCTTTTCATCGTAAAGAGCAACTGACAAGAATGATAGATGGAAAAACAGTAAGATGACCTCGGCTCATTTACATATTTTGTTTGGAATTGGATGTGCCAACTGGCTGACTTAAAAGGTTCTCCTGAAACGGTTTCTTCACCTTCTTGGAATTCAGAAATCACCACAAAGCTCTTTTTACATTGCCTCAATATCTGAATATGATGAGATATGGAATTGAATGATCCATATTAAGACTGGGGGGATTGCCGTAAGCTTCATTATTAATCTTTTCCGTATTGTATTGTGAGCTAAATCCTAATTCTGAGCAACGAAAAAAAAAAAGGTATGGATTGTTTCCTTTTTCTTTTGTCATCTCCATCCATCCATCCATTAGCTATACGCACCGCTTATCCTTTGTCAACTCAAAATAAATTTTTAAATCCGGCAAAGTGACACCTTTGGCTTAGAGAGATATTTCCTACGTGTATGTTTCATTAAAGATACATGTGAAATAACTTGTTAATTCTGAGTAACGAGTGAGGAAACAGTGAAGTGGTCCGTTGCTTCGGCCGTGTCCGTGTGCCTTGGTTTAGGCATCAGTCTCGGCCTAATTGGATCCTGTGAACCGAGAGAAGGATAATGGTGTAAATCCCCTGTGTGTTCCTCGCAGAAGTGCGATAGCCGCCCTCTGGGCTTGGGCTTGCTCAGGCTGCAAAGAAAATGGCATGCACAAGGCATCCTGCCATGATGCATCGGAACAGACACCTGACCCAGCACTATCTCCTGGTCATGTTTGCATCTCCATCTCTCCCTCCCACAATATCTCTCTCTCTCCTTTAATCTGTCTCTCTCTCTCTCTCTCTCGCTCTCTCTCCTCCTCTCTCTCTCTTGCTCTCTCTCGCTGTCTCTCTCGCTCCCCCTCCGCCCCCCCCCTCCCTCTCGCTCTCTCTTTGTCTCCCTCTGGAGAAGAAGGTGAGGGTTCCTGAGCCTTTGAGTTAGAGGCTGGACACTTCACTTTACATGGTGGTCCTAGCGGTAGGTCAGGGGGTGGGGTGGGTGGACGCTTGCAGAACTCTTTCCCCAGTTTCATTTCCCCCTGTCAGCTTGGATACACGGCGAGGCAGAGGGCCGGAGCAGAGCAGCCAAAGACCTCTGGCTCTTCTCCTTTCATTGCCCATCCTTTCTTTCCTCTTTCTGGATTTTTCCATCGACCCTTTCTCTGTCGTGCGCACTCACTCACACACACACACACACACACACACACACAAACCTGGTATGTCTCGCGTTCTCCCGTTCCGACTTTCCGTCCACCTTTCACTCTCTCCCCCTCCTTAATACCTCCCTTGACCTCCCTTGGTCTCCTTTTCTCCACCGTTTTTCTGCTAGCCCCTTTGGAGCTGTCAAATTAAACTTTAATGAAATTCTAAAGTGTTGAAGGGCTTCCCAGTGTGAGGCGATGGCAGGTTCCTTCCCGCTTTGCTGATGCTACCGCTGCAGTTTAGGACCACAGCTGAACACTCCCATCTATCTATCTGTATGTCCTCTGCCCTGAAGTACGGAGAAAATCTGACTCAAACTGCAATCACTGAATCAGTCACCTTTTTTTTTTTGTCATATCCAATAAATCTGGATAAGCAAGTGGAGTTAGCAAGCATTTGTAAGTCATCCGGCTGATCCAGTCAGAGGCACCGCCAAACACAGTTGCAGGCCTGTGAGAGAATCCCTCATGGCCAGCAATGATGGAGAGAGAGAGAGCAAGAGAGAGAAAGAGAGAGAGAGAGAGAGAGAGAGAGAGAGAGAAGGAAGACTGCTGGAAAGTTCCCCTGCATGGAACGAAACAAACCGCGGATGTCGTGAACTGGTAACGCATACCTTTTTGTCACAAAGCGTTTTGTCCTTTCAACAGTGCGCTATTGTGTTTCCTAGCCAATTGGCCCTGTGCACTTTGAATCACAGTTAGTTCTGGTAACGGAAGTATGCAGTCGATGGTTCAAGCTGTCCAACATTTAGGAGTCTCCGAGGAACTGCAGTCTGAAACATCTGTTTGTGATATAACGCAGGGGAAGTTCATGTCTGTGAGGGAACTAAAGCAAAGGTTTGTGTTAACGCTAAGAAATTATAAAGTGTCTGCTGCTGGCTTCTTCCTTTCTGGAGTAGGAAACCAAAACATTATGCTAGGATTGTGTCAAAACATAACTCTTGATGCACCAAAGAAAGAGATTTTTTGTCAATTTGTGTGTTTCTGAGACTCCCATAAAGCTATTTACAACTAAGACACTTCTACATAGAGACACCTCTACGTGTTTTGTTTGGCCAGAACTGCGTACAAACGCTGAACTATTGTGTGTGGCATGTTCTAATCCACACCTGACCTTTGCTCCTCACCAGTTTTGTTCTCCTGTTCTCCTGCTGCCGTGGCCTGGGTTCAATGCACTGTGATGAATCTGCGATCAGTGGTACCTCTCACTCCTCATCCCAGCCAAGCGTTTCACAACGCTGGCTGCACTGAATCCTAATGTCACTGGCTACGTTTGTAAGCAAGGCTTACAGGTCATAGCATTTCCAGTTATACTTTCTATTTCTTTTTTTTTTGTATGGTTAGATATCCCCCCTCGGCTTGATATCCCGATCATTTCTTTCCAAACGGAAAATAATATTCTCTTCAATACCAGCAAAATAAAAATGTTGACATTGCCAAACCTTATTTACCATTTAGATGGACTATCATCACACGGGGACTTGTGAGTGGTTGGTCAGTAATGGTCTCACCCATTCAAGTTTTCCAGCTGCTCCTCAAAATGGAGGCAGTTAAGAATGAGAAATACAGGTGTTCAGAAAGGCAGGGTTTGCAGAGAGGAAGAACTGACTATGACCTACAATGTTATATGGGCAGCCAGAGCCACTCCCAGTGTAACTGTCCAGCACAGATCTGTAACAGTCTGTGTAAGACAGATAAATGGCCTTTCACCACCTACCACTGCACCTTGAGTTCATGCAGTGTATCCCTGTGAGACCGTGAACAACTTCATTCTTTACAGCTTCTGCAAACCTCAAGCTGTCATACATTATTTGTAGGAATTGTATTTCTTAGACTGTCCTGCAATTGCTTTTGCAGGATATGTGGCTGTGAAAGCTGTAATAATTGCATGGCTTGAGTAAAAATCCAGATGTTCATAAGAATTTGTCTCTTAAGAGGGCAACAAAAGCCCAGTGCTTATCTGATTATTTATTTTCGCTGACTGTTGGGAGCATTCGACTTCAAATGAGCAAACGTGCATGACTGACAATTGTCTAAAATGAAGTGTGAATAAATTAAAATTAAAATCAATTTTAAATATGTTTTCAGAATCACTATGCTTTATTTAACCAGGAAAAGTCCCTTTGAGATTCATATTTTGTTTCCAAGTTAGCCCTGGTCAAGAAAGGCAGTGCAGAAAGCATTCACACAACATCCAACACATGCTAACAAAGGGACACAAAAATATGGCTGATAACTTACGGAACTAATAAATATTAGAACTGATTACAACTTAGTTTAGGTATATTCACGGTCTACAAAATCAAATAATCATGTCTAGTCCTACCTCCATTTAATCTCGAATTTGCTCTTAACCTTCTGCTGTAAATAATGTGAAACCCACTTGAGCATTACGCAACAGAAAACAAATGCCACCGTACTTTATTAGTGATTATCCTGGAGCATTTACTTTGCAATTACAATTGGCTGTGGTTGGTGTGCAGGAATTACTGGCTGTAATCTAGTAAATATGATTTAATCAAAAGGACTTTGTGCAACAACATTACAGGATGTTTGATGCCCGTTCTTCATATAGACATAGACTTATAAGAATCATCTTACAATGTTGCATTTATGTGGTTGACTGACAATCCAGCTTGGGCCAACCACATTACATCCCTGCTGACATTGATCTACAAGAAGCCAAAAGGAGAGATAACAATTTAACGTTTCAATTGCTTTCTCATGATAATTTGCATAGCTGTGCACATCATCAGCCCCAGCATCTGTATACGCTTAAGTTGAGAATATAATTTTCCGCTATGGTCTATTTCTTCTGCATTAAAAGCAGATGGGATTGGGGTTAATGGAACTGGCCACACTTATCATCTTAAGATCTGATAAGAACGGAGTGCCACCTCTGCATATCACTAAATCATGTACGGTATCAAAGTGCCGAGGGCACGTTCCCCACATCCCCAGCTCTCAGGGAAAGACACTTCTCAGATTTGGTCGGCTATCATTGCCTGTCATGGTGTGAAAGCTGATGATGCCGGGAGCAGATCCGCTGTAATGAAATGCACATGCCTCAAAGTGAGTCACCGCACATTCCATGGTCGTGATATGGAAAACCTCCCTTGTGAGGGATCTATAAATATGCCACTTGGCATTTGTTTGACACGTAAATAACAGCAAAACAAGGCACGGCCCCTTCTAGCAGGACATTCAAACGGTTAATGTGCTGTACTACTGATGAGGGCAAATCAACATCATTTACTGTACTGCGAATATTTTCAAGAAGCATTACACAGACTTTTTTATGAGGCTAGGGAAATAACTTCGTTGCTGTACCTGATTCTGTGCCACAGTGTTCACAAGCAGAGAGCAAAGTTAAAATGTGTTATATTGGAGTTGCAATGTCTAATTGTCACATACTGTAATCTAAAATAGCTCCCCCACATGGCCTTACCAGGATCCTAAAAACAACCAAAGCATCAGAAATATATGATTTAAGCGTGATCCCAAACACGTCAAAGAAAGAACGTGTTCAGAACTGCGTGTCTGTGAACCACTCAACATCTTTTAACCATATGACATTTTATTTTTTAACTAATGACCCCTTCTTGTGCCTGCACAGTTCCCTATCCATCCATTGTGGACGAGACGTGAGGGATTCGACACGGGCACTGCACAACCATAACCTCTCGTTTCTCTCCCTGACACCCAATTAATCTGGCACTAAAAGAGAATCCACCAGGGGATTATTTCCAACAGTTGAGATTATACAGTGCCAGAAGCCGTCACTCTTCTGGCCAGAGAATAAAAGTCAGAGAGACAACCATTGTCATAACATGTCTTCCTCTGTCTGGCCGACCCTTTGTCTTTCATCAATGCCTTTTCCATGGGTCTGTTGCTGCTCTACCCAAATATTCTACATTTCCAATATGACATCCTTTGAGCATACTGTCTTAAGTGTTGCAAACCGTATTATTTGAATTGATGTATTATATCTGTTCTTATGAAATAGTAATGCACAATAATAAAATGACACAATCCAATCTGAAATGACTTTACAATGAATGACATTATTTCGATGAGCTGTGCTCGCTGTCCTATTTCTGTCCTCTGTCCTTATGCTTAGTGAGCATGGCACTGCAGATCACACTGCTCTGAGAATGTGCCAAATAACAAAATCAAGACTTCATGACAAAATAACCTACGACTTTGTTTCCACTGGAAAGAAAACAGCAGAACTAGAACCAATGCCTGAAACTAAGAATATCCTGATACCTCTAATTCGTGTGGGTGGACTGATTGAACCTTTCAAGTGAGAATGTATACACCTGTCTAGGAAAATCAGAGGCATATTTTCCCAGTTTACCCACCATGCCTTATGTTCATGCTCTTAGCAGCTATTAGTTTTCCATTCCCCCTGGCTCTTGTTCTGGAGGCTCTGTTGGTGTACGATGCATTAGTGAGAAGCATGACTTGGAGCCCTTTATGTCAAAATCCAACAACACTCTCCCCTCATCCTTTGCCCTTCCCCCTTTTCCTCACAGACAGTTTGGTTGAGCAGCGAGAAGTTCACTGCTGCCTCGGAAATGAGGAGTGGGCGAGTGGTGAAAGGCTGCCTGGTTGGTTAGGGACAGTGGCAGCCACAGTCCTCCCAGCCCCCTGGCTGTCCACCCACACCAACCTCTGATCCTCTTGGCTTCCCCGGCCCCAAGCCCAGCCTCCATTCAACTTCTGTCTCTGCCTGATGCTTTCCGATAGCGGGGGTGAAAGACCAATTTCCTCTCAAACCTTTTGTTAGGGCTCTGCACGCCACAGCAGCACCAAAGTAGCTCCCCTGCTCTCCAAAAATAGGTGTAGTGAAGCAGTAAGCTTAAATTTTTTCCTGAGTGTGCTACCCTCTTTTTTGGGAAATGTCCAGTTTGTGATTTAAAGGGATACTTCACCGATTTTCTTAAACAATATCTGTTGTTGTCTTGGCTAAATTAAGTAAGAATATTGTATATAACAAGTTCGGATTATAGGATCAATATAAGAGAAATTCAAATATTTTTCCCACTATCGGCATTTAAATGGTTAATTCATTATACACCACAATGCCCATAGATCATTGCACGAATCAAACTTAGAACCAGCAAAGCATCTCCCCTTGGCTGAAAACGGCGGTAGTTAAAAAAAATTCAGGAAGGACCCCCCCTCTAACCAATAGAGAGTAATTTTCTCAACTCATTTGACATTCTGTTGTTTGATTGCGAAATGCTAAATGATGATACAATGTTGAAAATACAACAATAGTATCTGATGGAAAACATATCAAACAATTGAAAATGGGTGAACTATTACTTTAAGTCAAATTAGAGAGTATTCCTCCTTCTTTTGATTAGTTTGTTTATGCTTCAGGCTGAACAAATGTCAAGAGCTGTAGTTATTAGTTCAGCGCTATTCCTCCGCATTACTAAGGCTTTTAAAGCTGAAAGCTACTGTTGTTCACGCTTAGGGTATAACTCTATAGGCATCGTGAATAATAGGGCCGATATATTACTTTGTAAACTCTGTAGAGAAATGTCGATAGCGAGTGTAGGCTACCTGTTTTTTAATCCAATTGAGGTGGCAGAAACATTTGCTCATCCACTGATGTTATCAACGTTATTATCTCTTTTGCACAATGTGGGCTGAGCCCCTGGGCTTTGTTATTGTTATCGCCATGGCAGCAGTGAAGGTGAAGCTCGGGAAGATCATAGTGGTGTCACCGAGAGCAAGTGTGGATGGATGAGGCCAGGTGAAAGGTGGATGGGATATGTGTGTGTTTGTATGTTTGTATATGTCAGTGCGTGTGTGTGCGTGTGAGAGAGAGAGTGAGAGGGGGCGATGAGTGGTGGACTCTGCGATGCTGATGTGATGTGCTGTGACACACAGAGGGCAGAGCGCCGTCTCTCTGTTGGAGCATGCCCGAACGCTCAACAGACCTGCTCTGTTTTACCACAGCTGCAGCCTAATGTGTTAATTGCGGCTATGTCCAAACAGGTCTGGGTGATAAACACGCGAAGATTCACAAAATGTGGCTATATAGTGAGCAGCAACAAGGTATTTATTTTGATTGAAAAATAAGAAGACTGTTGTTTTCTTTACCGAAGGGCTCTAAGTGGATGCTCTAAGGTGTCTTTATATTTGAGTTGGGCATGGGAGAGAACCGGCAGAATGTAAGAAAAGTAAACAGTTTTTGGAGTTTAACATATATTTCAACAAAATTTGACAAATGATTTCTTCAGTTATGAATCAAGACTCCCCTGCAGTTAAAAAGAAACTCCAAATAGAGAAACCCCTGTCCCAGTCAGGGGAGGAGAAACAGATGAAAGTGGACCCAATAAAACACAGTGTTGACATCTGCACTCTAGAGAGCAGGCCATTACACTGCACACTTTCGTGAGTTAAGGTTCACTCTCCTCCTACTGTGTCTGCTGGTATGATTTAAATTGTTAAAGCCACACACACAGAAACTCTGCTCTTGGGGGATATATTGAGCTTCAACCAGCCACTGATATTTAAAGAAGGGAAAATAAAACACTTGATCTGTCTCTTTCTGGACCCTTATTCATTCCCACATGCATTTTTCTCAGTCCAAGGCTTCCATGGACCCCCTGGCTCAGCTGCTTTCGTCAGCTTCTTGGAGCGCTCCAAAAACTTTGTGAACTCCCCGTGCCGGAGTGGGAAGGGAGAGGAGAGGGGAGCAGAGTTGATGGGACGCAGGCTGGCAGAAGCAGCAGCAGCAGCAAGCTATTCTGAAGACGGTGGCAGCGTCAGCAGGACCCCGGTCTGGAGATGATGATCCCCCAGGCCATGAGAAAACAGCCCCCCAGCAGACTCCTCACCCTCCTGGCTCTGCTGGGACTGTTGGCCGGACTCCTGGAGCTCAGCCACAGCCACGCCGCCGAGGACGAGGACTACTACATGCAGGAGATGCTCACCAGAAAGCATTATAGACCAGGACCAGAGGGGCTGGGGGCCTCGTCGGAGGGGCAGAAGCCCCAGAGGACTGAGCGCCCCGGCCAGACTGCTGCCAAGAAGATCCCCAAGGGCAAGGCAGAGAACAGCAGGCAGACAAATAAAAGCAGCGCTGAAACTAAAGCAGGTAGAAATCCACTTTCCACTTTGCTTGGCTGATCTGCTTTGCAACTGGTTACTTTTCTTGCGAATGCCAATCTCAAACTCTCGTGTGTGTATGGTTAAAGGTTTGCTCATTCTCCACGAAAAACTCTGTAAAAGTATTTTATGGTTGTATGGTAAAAAGACCATCCAAGAGCAATGTTGTAAAACATTAACAGTGCTTTTAAAAGTATACTCCATTTAAAATAGAGGTCAGTCGGCTAAAATATATTGGGTTGGTGTGTAGATATTGACCTATTTATGGTGCACACCCACTATCCTTCTTAAAGTTGTGCCGTGCCTTTCGTAACACTTTGTCAATGTATCTACCGTCACAATAAAGGTATATTGCACACTACAATGAATATACAAGTTCAATGCTCGATAAAACGTTTCACTCAGAGATTTGAGAAAATGATTCAGGTTTGGAGAAGACGATTACGAAAAGCATTTTTAGCATAGTAACTATATTTGTATACATAATGTCATTGTTTCATACTAATTAAATACACAATTACTTGGAGAAAACCTTTTTTTGGGGATCTTTAAAAAAAAACATAACAAAACATAATGTTCATGGTTGTGAGTTACGTATAGTACTGTTTATGGCCATCCTTATATAAATCGCAGCCAAATACTAAATTCTTATCTCCTAGCTGGGTCGTAACTTTCGCTGTTTTTTCTGAAGAGTCCAGTAACATGAACCAGATACTTCCCTGATACGTATAACTGACTGATACATCTAGACAGGGAACCCCAGACCCTTTCAAAGCATTGCTGTCTTAAGGGCTTACTGAGAGGACCAGCTGAACTCAATTGATGGATGAGCGGGCCAGAGTGAGAGAAGAACAACAAACTCCTCCGGTAGTCCTCATCTCCTTCATGACCGTACACATATAGATCAGAGCTGGGTGCCTGTGTGGCTTCAATTGCCAGGTGGCCCCCTTCCACGGCAACAATATCAGCTGTCTGCAGCCCTGAGGAAGACCAGGATTGCATTAGGAACCATGAGGGCCGGAGCACATGTGAGAACCACATTTCCCCAACACAGCAGCAGTGGCTGCAGCCTTGTATTGAGCCACGTCATTCCATACCAATGCGTTTAATACGCCTCGAAGCTCTTAATTTGGGTTGGCGGGACACATCTCTTTAGTAGAGTGCCTTGATCAGTTTTGGAGGGCCTGTGCAAATCCTGTGGGGTGATTGGAGGATAATAATAGGTGCAGAGTAACCGTATGCTGATCCATGGTCGCAGGTAACAGGGAGCAGCTGTGTCTACATTGAGCTAATAGTTTAGGCATCTCCGCACACGTGCCTCCGCATGAATACCGGACACAGGTGGGAGGGCAGAGGTAGAGACTTAGGAAAGGCTCTAGTGGAATAATGCCTGGCTTATTGTGTCCCTCTAGCCTACCATTTCCTAAATATTATAAAAAAACATTTTATTTTTTTTCGCATAACTTTTGAAATGAAACTATAACCAACCGAACTATAAAACTGAAAGTCATTAACGTTAGGCCAGCTCAGGCCGTTGTTCAGTATAAGACCTATGCCCAGATTGAGGTGGTTAAAGGCTTTCAGATGTGAGGAAAATTGTTATAACATGAGGCCTATTCTGACCTGACACTGAGTCAAATAAAATGCACATTCCCCACTACCAGAATATGCCTTGGTTCCTCCTGAAATGGGATTAGTTTCCTCTTTGCTTATATAAGGTATTTTCACAATGCACGTCAAATCCTTCAAACAAGTGGCACAATTGTACGATACTATTACCAAACAAGTGTAATTTCTCGACTTCTTTTCCTAGCAAAAACTCCAAACAAGAAGGCTGAGAAGAGCAAGAGTGCCCTGAAAATCTCCAACAGCATCAGTGAAGGAGAAGCCCAATACAAGTCAGTCAAGGAGCGTAAGTGATGGGACACTTCTAAGGTAGTATAATGATCTCATAAAATGGCCTCCTTACCAAATCTGTCGCCATCATGATGTGCAGGTGCCTCTTGTGAATGTCCGTGAGTGCACTTGGGTCAGAAGCCACACGTTACACACAAACACTCAAACACACACACACGCTCCCATAGAAATGACAAATGCTTTGGAGCGAGACAGATTTCAAAAAGCTTATTTTCCCTGAGGGGAAAAATCTGGCCACAAACTTGATGTTTTCAAGTCAAGTGAAGTCACAGAGGCCCAGCTTGTCCTCTCAGCAGATGAAACATTGTGTTTGGTTGCTATGGCTCACACTGTGATGGCATAACAGTGGCCTGGGATGCTCCAGTCTGCAAGTGTGAATGCTGGTTATGTCTGGCCCTGTGAAGGTATCCATTCCCTCTGGTCCATACCACATTATAAAATGTACGTAATGCACAATAAGTGACACAATGGACACTTTATGCAAAACGTTTCATTGTAATGAAACAGATACAATGTAATCCAACTGTTGACTTTCAAAAGCTCTGATTAAACCGATTGATATGTTTATCCAGCCCTGAATAGCAGCTATTAATCTACTGGTGTTGATCAGCCTGTTTTTAATGGAAGTCGAGAAGTTTCTGTGGGAGAAAGTTAAGTGGGACAATTCCCATTTGAAAGCTGACTCTCTGAACTGATTAGGGATTGTTTTAAGAAAGTTGGACTTCAATATTATTTTGGAAAATGGGAACTTTATGCACACATGCCTGGCACAGACAGGAGTTATAAAGAAGTCCAGCACACAGACACTTTCGAACTGAGTGGCTTTTGGCTCATGCATCTACCAGACCATGCTTTCTGGAGAGAAATTATTACTAACGGTTTAGTTATTTTGAAATCATGTAAAGTTTGTTTAGTGCCTTGGGTAGCTGCTGTTTCATCTGCACCACACGTAATGGTGGTATTTATGGAGCTAAATGATGTATGCTGATCTAGAAAACTGAAGTGTGGAGGCTCAGTCATTATTCTCTATTGTCCTTAGCTCGGTAAGGAAAAGTGGATGACAATCAGCACGACTCCAAAAGACTGCTGCTGTATCATTTTGTAGACAGACGTTTGTCTAATTAGTTAGCATTATTTGGGAGTAAAGCACAGGGGTAAAAAGACAACTTGGAGTGTTACAAGCAGTTTGACGAGAGGAATGTTCAAGCATGTCTGCCTCCTCCTGTATGCCCACCAGCCATCACTGCAGTAGATTGCTAAATTGTTGTTACCCTTCAGATAATCTGTGATCTCCAGTTGCGGTTGAATAAATGGAATATTGGCTGGATCTAAAAGTTATGGTAAACAGATGTTTGCAACGCAGCTGTTTGGCAGTGGAAGCTAGAAGCAAATATGTGGAGTGGAGTCATACAAACGTATTCAATTATGTGGGCATAAGAGTGTGTCCCCACCGGCTTTCGTTAAATCACGTAAATCTCCTTCAAATGTTTCCAAGTGGTCTCAGGTGCTTTAAATATTGGTACCATTCACTTATTGTTCTCACCAAAATGTACATTAATTAATTCAATTACGATTATGTTACATTGCTAATAAACAACAAGGAACAAATCTGCATGTTTCAAACGTCTGCAAATTAACTATAGTTATGGAGCTTGTGACAAACAGAGCCTGGCTAAACATAAAGTTCATATTTGTTTTTTCTGTCCCTCAGCCATGATATGACATGCGCCCTAGTTAGCATACAAGACCATTATAGCCGGTAGGGTGATTTGCATATTATATTAATCTCAATGTTACAGGATTAGCTGCGGCTCTCAGTGGCTTGAAATGTTTTAATGATTTATGCCCGACCAAATGGTATGTGCCAGGTTTCTTGTTCCTTTGGCTGGCTGGGAGGACCAGGTTGACCCTAATGGGTTCTGATCCCTGGATTCCGAGAGGCTGGATCCACACAGACTGCTGCAGGCCCCTATGGCTCCAGTAAGCCCAAGTTGATTTTAATTTTAGACGCTGAGTATGTCTTGTTCAGCTCAGGGTCATTTAAAGGACAGTAAGGCTATGCAGAGTTACTGTAAATACTATGCTAAAGGTTCACAGTGAGGAACATTATTCATTCAATTTCAGTTTTTCAGTTCAAAAATTAAGTGAGACTTTGTTCTGATGCCCTTATCCATATCTACCAGCTAACTAGTATAGACTCAACTGTATTTGTTTTGCATCATACTGCAAATAGATTATATAAAGATCAAATAGATTTTTTTATGATGTCACAATATTTGATTTCTCTAGTTAAATTAACCTTTTTGTTGCTCCCTGTTCATAATGAATTGTCTCCTAGTGTTTAGACACAAAATTGATGTCAGACCAGCACACTCTGATGGATCAAATATGCAGACTCACAATCATTTCCATACACACATTCATTTTATGTAATGAGGAAGTGGTGACCTGTACTTTGAGAAGGATGTCGTCTCTGTTTGGTGTTCCTATGAGGGACGGCTTTGGCCATTGGACAGTGGAGTAATGGAGAACATGTGCTGTGTTTGCCACATACTTGCTTTGAAATTCTCATCACTGTGGTCTGGAGAAAACTGCAAACAGCCCATACTGGCCCAACAACGTATTGGCCATTATAGGCCTGACAAGGCTCCACCTATTGGCACATCAGGTCCATCTTTCCTGCCGTATATGAAATTAGTGAATTACATCCAATTGCCTTTATTGAAAGGGAAGCAGCTTCTTCTCTGTAATCAGTTAATGACGAGATTTTAGTCAACCAATCTAGAGTTTCTCTATATTGGCAAATGTATGTGTATCTTATTGTATGTGCTTTGTGTTAGGAGAAGCTAGTGCCTGCCATTAATGAAGGCAGACCGTTTCAAATACATCTGTTCTATCTCCACACTGTTTCTCTGGAGAGCAGGGGCTGGGAAATAGGTCAGTTTTCGGTGTTGATTATGAGGAGATCATTGGCATTGATCTCTGCTAAATGCCACCATCAATTGAGGGAGCGCTGGCACGCGCAGTGGGAGTCATCGCATCAGAGATTGCCCTTGACTGGTCTTTATCATGTATGTCAGAGCAGGAGGCTAGCAGAGGATTCAGCCTGCAGCACGCTGAAAGCGACATATGAGCAAAACAAAAACAAGCTGCCCTCAGCGTTATCATTCTCAGTCAACACACACTGTTCTTAATTTTTTTGCAACGCCTTAATCTGACTCCGTAGGGTTAGTACAGCACATTATATTATACATATAATACATTTTGGATCACTTCAAATGTAAACAGATATCAGCATAATGCAAAATAGCTTCTAATTATTTTCTCATATTTGTATTTATTTACAAATCCCCCAAAAATGATGTGTCTATTGTTTTTATTTAAACAACCTTTGACCACATATTCAAAGGCATGATTTTTGTTCTACAGAGTGCCCTCCGATGGGATTGGAAACACTAAAGATTGATGATTTCCAGCTACATGCCTCTACCACCAGACGGTATGGCCTTGGTGCACACCGAGGCCGCCTTAACATACAGGTGAGGACCAGAGAGCATGAGGTATGGCTGCAACAGCGATTTAAAGCCAGGCTAAGCAATAACACAAAGCAGTTCATGTGGCTTACAGAGTGTTAGTGACACACACTGGTCTGCTCAGATTCAGACTTCACATCTGGTCTCGTTTTCTTCATCAAAGAAAGAACTGATATTGGAAAGATCAAAAGGCATGAAACTATTTCTAAATACTGTTGCTAAACCCGCGTGAATCACGGTAACCTTTTGTGACCGCGGAAAAATATCAAAAGCGATAGTCTGATTTGACTCAATACAGTTGTCCGTGGGTGGCACAGATTCTGGTTAGATTCAGACTTTTAGTCTGACTCAAGAGAGAAAACAAAAATGGTTGCCATCGAAAGAGGGGCACATCCCCAAACCTAATAAAGTGGATTGGCAGCTGCAATACGAGGTATTTCCTGTTACTTGGAGCTCCACTCAGAGGATATGAGCTGGAGTGCAGTCTGCAGCAGCTAGCCTCTTCATCTGGCATTGGCATTGTTCAAAATCCGATACTTTTCCACTTATCAACAACACATCCTTGATTAAATCAAAAAGTCACAGTATAATTTGTTGGGAAAAATAAAGCCTTTGTTGTGTTGTATTTACTGCTTCGCTGTATAATTGAATGTGAGTGTGTGTGTGTGTGTGTGTGTGTGTGTGTGTGTGTGTTTGGGTGTTAGTGGGTGGATAGGTGTGTGCGTTTGTGTGAGTTTTTGTGCATGTGTGTGTTTTTTTGTGGGTGTGTGGGTTATATAGGTGTGAGTGTGTGTGAGTTTTTATGCGTATATATGTGGGTGCATGTGTGTGTGTGTGTGTGTGTGTGTGTGTGTGTGCATTCATTTGTCTACAGTACGTGCTGAGTGAGGGATCAGACAGGGATAGAGGTAATTATTTCAATCTGTAGAGAACGATGATATTTGAGTCAGAAGGGAGAGGGAACAGATGTCGTTTGTTCGGCCCGATGTGTTGTAGTGAGTCTGTTTATTTCCACTTCAGATAACAACCACCATTGGCTTTGAAATTGTTCATGACTTCGATTTTCTTTTAAACTTCAGTGTTCTCCTATTGGCATGACCTTGTTCCCATAAAAAAAAAATATTCTGAATCGGCTTTAAAGTCATCTTGGAGAAAGAAATGCCATGCCCACTGAAATGCCATGCTGAATATAAAATATTTACATCACAATCACCATTCTCTTTTATTAGAGTTCCAAACTGAGTCACTGGAAACGACATGAAAGACTAATTAAAGGAAAGCCATGATTTAATTTAAACTGACTTCAAAGAAGATGCAGGGCTATAAGGCCTTTGGAACACTTATCACCAAAGAATAGATTTGGATGAAGAAGCTAAACAGGGTGTCCTGCAAATTCTGACATTGGATACACTTTGTACTAAGCCAAAACCAAATGTTTCACTGCAATATGCTTAGTTGCTCTTGCTCTTTATAGTAGCTGAATACATTTTAATTGGCGTAACGTTTAAAGTTTTTTATGGTTGCTGCCACTTGCTGACTTGGGCCAAGTAAGCGTCAAGTGTTTCCTTAAAATACTGGAGAAGCTTTTGCATGTGCAGTCAAATGGAACCAGAGGAATTCGGGGTTTTCAGCACTATGTCCTTTTGAATCGCTGTCTTGAAATGTATTCTATAACCCTAAGCTGTTCCATCTCATATATCCTTTTTAATTGCCCTCAGAGCTCTAGGTTCTCCAAGCCTGTCTGGGAATATCTGTTGACTTCTTGTTTGCTTATCAATATACATTGTATATGGATAAGAGCAAGGGCAGATGTGATAATCAAGCTCAATTCGCAGGAATGGAAAGGATCTCCAGGAATGGACAATTTGAGTGTTAAAATCCAAATGAAAATATGACGATCATTAGCTAAATATCCACACTGATTCTAGATCAGCAGTCCCACTGTGAAGCTCCAGAATCTAAGCCGTAAAGCTTCTCTCTGACAGGCAGGCATCTACGAGGACGACCTCTACGACGGGGGCTGGTGTGCCGGTAGGAACGACCCTTTGCAGTGGTTTGAGGTGGACGCGCGCAGACTGACCAAGTTCACCGGGGTCATCACGCAAGGCAGAAGCTCTCTCTGGTCGTGAGTATGAGCCATTTAAACATAGTATGTAATCAATAGTAGTCTACTCATTCAGTCAGTTTGGCTGAGCACTTGGTCAAACACTGTGAAAATCTGTCAATGGCATACTGGATTGTTAAAGATGACCTTTTCTTCTTGTCTCACAGGCCACTAACCAGGCAATGACATTTGCGTTAATTATTTCTTGTGAGTCTGCCTTTCTCTGAGTGTGATTGTGTTTTGAGTTTGGAATAAGTTGGACGTTAAAGCTTAATTTCTTCCAATATCTCACTCCTTATAGATCAAGAGGTTATCAGAGAGTCAAATTTGATATACATAATGCAGTTATATTCGCTATTATTACACAAGTTTAGGAGAATTTTTTAAATTTTTTTTATCACCATTTCACATTTCAGTTTGAAATAAAAGTTTGAGATAATGAGCCCCTCTGACTAATCATTAGGGATGAGTCATGTGGTTCTCATCTTCTGCCCGTTTATCTGAAATCTTTTTGACTGAGGCACTCTCCTCTCATGTCTCCATGGCATCTGAGGCTAGTTTCTGTTAGCCTGGGAGGACGGCAGCGTTTGGCCTCGGAATGACTCACCGCATTACTTCCTGTCTATTTTTTTCTTCTCCTCATACCCCAGCTTTTATGGAACATTATTTAAAACGATGAATAAATGAGGTAAATTTTTATCCACCACCATCTTGTTCTTTAACACGTTTTGGACCCATCCAGGTTTTGATGTGTGATTTAAACGGATAGGAAATCATGGACACTGTAAGTAAACAGTTGCGCCGACATGTTCAATCCTTTGTGGCAGCAGCCAGAGTCAGGAGTTTCCCTTGAGTCTTGTTTGAGTCAGCGGTACCCAGGCCCTTCATCAGCTGTGGCACGGTGCGCCCACATACACCTACATACCGACAACCGCACACACACACACACACACACACACACACACACGCACACACACACACCACACACACACACACACACACACACACAGAGACACACACACGCACAGGGTATCCAAGTGCCCCTGAGCAACCTACTCTGGGAATCACAAAGGATCCTGTCTTTGCCATGCTATTCTCCGGAGAAAGTGGGTATTAGTCATCATAGTCTTTCACCTTGAATTATTCCACCCACACTTTTCAAAGGGCCCAAATACACGTCTTGAGTCTTCTCAACGTATTAATTCAGGGGCTAATGTGGTCATGATGTCGGCTTAGCTATTACAGTGTATACTCGACTTAAGTAAAATATATGATAGTACTCTCTAGATCTTTTCAGTGAAATGTCTGTGACAGGATGGCACAGAAATCTGACATCTCAGCACGGCCCATTTGCAGTCTGCGTAAGTTTCAGAGCAATTAGAATAGTAAGTGTAGTTTCACAAGTCCTTTGCTCACCAAGGAGACCATTTACTTTCTGCTGATGACCACGTTTCCTCTCAAATCTACAATCACCCAGTGCCTCGCCTTGCAATAATATTTGACATCTTCTGCCCTTTGTGCTTCTTAATTGGAAAGGTGGCAGAGACTTTGGAAAGTGCTTCGTAGTTTTCCGAGCTTGGCAAACTCCCTTATTTGGCTCCGTTTGTAATTTCCCTTTCTGAGTCCTGCGTGATGGCAGGCTGCACACGACACAGACACCTACGCACGCCGATAGGACCTCCCAGCAATTAGCTTCAGAGGACTTCGGGCAAGCTGTCCATGATGCCAGCTCTGGTGGTCTGATCATAACAGTAGTTAATTAACTGGACTGGGGATTCTTACCAGAGTACCAGACTCTCCCAACTGTTTGGCTTGGCTTCGATGTCTCTTTTTCCTGGATACAAGACCTGGTAACATCCGATAGCAGTGGTCTAGCTTGAGAGGTGAGGTCATCACCAAGAGACTTTGATGTACTGTTACAAAAACGGACATTAAACATTTTGTCCTCACTAACATTATCTGGCTTTAATCCGTATTTTCGTGATATTTTGCAGCTTCACATTTCCTTGTATTCTGGAAAAACAGAAAGGTTTAAATATTCCGAGTTGCTCTTTCAGTTTACCAAAAACGCAGAACAGTGGTGTGTATTTATGGAGTCCATATATAAAAAAAGGAAATACAGAATATGATATCTGTGTAGTGTCTTCAATTAATTATCATACATTGATTTAGCTTTTATAAAATAGACTCTACCAAATCAATGTGTCAAGACATTTGACACTATCTGCCATCTCAAAACACTTACTATACTTTATACAAAGCAAGCTGCAAGGAAACTGATTTAGTAACCGCACATTATGGCCACCTATGCTATTTACATGCATCGTGCGTCACGAATTAGCCTATTTTTTTTGTCAGATAAAGTAACTTCAGCAGGAAAATAAAACGTTTATTTTGTTTTCTTGACTTTCTTCAGGAGTGATTGGGTGACATCCTATAAAGTGCTGGTTAGCAATGACAGTCACACCTGGGAAACTCTTAAGAATAAATCTGAGGACCTGGTGAGTCACTGGCTTGGACATCCCAATGAAATGTGATCCATTATTAATTAGACCTCAAGCCCAGTCTGGCACCAGCCAGTATAATCCCAGGCATTTTACTCACTTTAAACTTACTTAAACTCCTTACTCCTGAACTGTTTTTCTTCTTTCCCCTTTGTATAACTGTTCACATTTTAGGAGGCTGATTGCTTGTTAGAATTTCCTCTTAAAACTAAATTCTGTCTTGAATGCAATTAGCAGGGAAGATTTGAGCCTCTGCCTCTTTGCTAGCCTAATGAGCCGAGAAACAATAGTAAATATTGATGATGCTCCGGCAGATGGGACCCTTATTAAGGATCGTGGCAGCAAGACTCTCTCACTAGGCGCATGGCTTTGTTTGTGGACATGAAAGCAATACATTCAGGCGCAACTCTTTGACTCTCATAGTCTTCCTCCATGGCAACTATTTGTGACAATAACCAGACTCAAATTACACCAGCCAATGTTGGGGACTGGCCCAAGTTGTATTAATGGATAACACATTGTTCGCAGGCAAAATCTCCTTATAAATTAGAGCTACAATGTAAAAAATAATGAATAACTGATTATTCTCTGTCAAAATAAATCACAATGTGCTTGCCTCAGTAGATCTTCATAGGCAACAAAGAGAAAGAGATTCCAGTCCTGAACACACTCCCTCTGCCTGTGGTCGCCCGCTATATCCGAGTCAACCCTCGCTCCTGGTTCCACGGTGGCAGCATCTGTATGAGAGCTGAGATTCTTGGCTGTCCCATGCCAGGTAACTGGATTCCCTTTACCACACTGTGCGTTGCATCCCAAGTAGTTACTGTTTTGTCACTATTGCTTATCTGTCAGAGATATTCAGCCAGTGGCTTACGCTTTCCATTTGGGATGTTTGGTTTTTTCTGTAGACCCCAATAATTATTACCACAGACGGAACGAGGTCACAACAACTGACAACCTGGACTTCAAGCATCACGGATACAAAGAAATGAGGCATGTAAGTATGTGAAGACTATTCCCGATATGTCTAGAATTATGGGCTTGACATGTGCTTTAAAGTGTGGGAGGTGTGACGAGGCATCCCCAAACTAAAATGCCTCCCAGTTGCTGAACACAGGGGGACATCTACTAAGCAAAATGTCTTTAGAAAATACAGGCAAAGAATTGAGCATACGTTACTAGACCCCCTCAAGGAGAATTGTAATACATAAATAAAATAATAGATAAAATGAATAAATGGGGTCTAGTCTGTTCTTTGTGACATAAAGAGGATATATGAAAGAGTGTGGCTCAAGAACCTCTGCCAGGCCAATAGAAATGCACAAAGTGTCCACTGGACTGTGACATCACTTATTCATGTTGTTGTCACAGGCCTTTGGTCTGTTCGTCCTGAAAAGGTAGACAGCTGTATTTGTCAGTGGAACAGTGCGACCGAAAGGGTTGTGAAGGTAGTGTAGCAGCGCTGTGAATCCTAATCCAGGGTGATGGCGCTGAAGCGGCTCCCCACTCTTAAGCAGGCTGTCAGGGGTGTCCCCGGGGGCTGTTACAAGCCCCTCTGAGAGCGCGCATGCATAAAGATGCAGAGCTTACGTTAAAGGAAATACTGCCTCCTTTGTAGTACATGGTTGTTTCTTTGGTTTAATACCTTGAAGGTGAACTGACAGTTGCTGTAAACCTCTATGGGTAATTTGGGTGTCATGCAGAAAGCCAAGTGTTGATATTCTTTTAGCAGAGGGAGTACTACCTTGCCCTTTAAATTTCTCTAGCTAGGATGTAACATGTCAAATTGCCCTGTTATTCAGTAAAGATACCGTAACTTTGAGATGCTGTTCTCCAAATACAACAGATGCCGAGATAGCAAAGCAAAAGAGTGGATTGTTGATAAGATTTTGCCAACATTTTCCAACGGTTTAGCTTTCTGACAGCCTTTCAGATTCAGATGCAGTCTCCTGATTAGTCTTTGGTCTGCTAGTGTTTCAAGGCCTGGCTTTTCTGAGTCTGCCACTGCGGTGAAGGTCGAGTCTAAACAAAGGGAGTGAGCGGTGCTTTATCCACAACAAGCGCTCGATCAAAAGGATGACGTGATGTTTGTTAGGCTTTTGTTCAGTCAGACAGGCTTCATTCTGACGTGTTATGACCGGACACAAAACAGTATGTTTCACTAGCTCAGAACATTTTCCGTCTTATAAAACAGGCTTTAAGTGATAATAGAGCACTTCACTGTATGTGTGACAAAAATTAAATGTTCCGCACGTAACACGATATCTTACATTTTTCAATGTGAAATATTTCGATAACCATCCATCATTATCGGGGGAGAAAGAGGAATGAACTTCAGATATTTGGCCTACAGTTTCTCCCTAGACATTGCATTCCCCTGTTGCATGAACCAAACCAGATGTTAGATTACCAATTCACTAGGCGAAAATCGAGGTTCCAACAAGAGCCTAATTAAAATTTTATCATTTCATAGTGATTAATGTCTTCCCCAAACAGCTGGTGAAATGTGTAAACAAAACAAAGAGTTGTGAGATTAATGAAGTTGCTTGATATAGAAGCCTGCCATGTTAGCTTCTTCCTGTAATGTTTCCTCTCTGTCTCTATCATGTAGCCAAGTGTACCATAGTTGTTGTTCTTGGCACATTGCCCATGAATTCTGCACTCCAGCTGCTCAACAAGCTTGTATTTATGATTGCCTTGACCCCTCCCAATGCAGGCCGTCTGATTTGTTTGAACCAAACTATTCCTGCTGCGTGACTCTGACACTTGTGTTATGTATTTATCTCTGTGATACTGTTGTCACAGCATTTAATCATTTGCACATACTGTACATTTCTATATTATTATCAGACAGTGCCAAAGCTGATGGTCAGATTGTGCCAACTTGTTTTGTTGGAATGTTCCAGCACAAAATAAAATAAAAAGTTTTATGTGTTAGATATAACCAAAATGTACTCTGCTGGTAACTGTCAAAGGCACAGAGTGAAATAATCTGAAGTAAATTATAGCCTAGGTTAATTTCCATTGTGTAATCTGAGTACAGTTAATTTGTTCGAGATAAAATCATTTGAGTCATAACTTTTCAACATGGTTATTTAGTTGTTGCTAGAGAGCAATGCAATAAGTATACGTTTTCCACAAATATAATTAGTTCATTCCATTGAATATGTCAACAATCACATTGTTTGCCACTTAATTTGCAATTAGTTCTAGATCACATTAAATGCCATTTAGTCTTTCTTACATGTAATCCTCCCATCAAGATATAATGCACTGTGCAAAATCCACATCATTTTTTAAACTTAGACTTCTTATTTGAATTATGATTTTATTTTACAGTTGATGAAGGTGGTCAACGAAATGTGCCCCAACATTACTAGGATCTACAACATAGGCAAGAGCCATAATGGTCTAAAGCTGTATGCCATTGAGATCTCTGACAACCCTGGAGAACATGAACTTGGTAAGGACTTCCTTAATGTCCTAAAACCGGGTGAATAGGAACCGGACCATTGAAATAGTTTTTATTTTGACAGCTACATCATTGTACACTTGTACGCTTTCTGAAAAGAAAATCTACCCGGTATCGAGTACATTTGATAACCAAAGTGTAAGCATCACTTCTTTCATCTACAACCTTTTCTCTCAGGTGAACCGGAGTTTCGCTACACAGCCGGTGCCCATGGCAACGAGGTACTCGGCCGCGAGCTACTGCTGCTGCTGATGCAGTTCATGTGTCAGGAGTACCTGTCGGGTAACTCGCGGATACGCCACCTGGTGCAGGAGACCAGGATACACCTGTTACCATCTGTCAACCCCGATGGATATGAGAAAGCCTTTGAAGCGGTAGGTCTGCAAGACCCAAGCCGCAAAGCCATTAGTGACCCTTGTCAGTCAATGACCTTGGAGCAAGCATCTGCCTAATGTCATTGCATGTGCTTTCCATGAGTGTTTTATGGGTGGTGTATTATCCTGATAATATATAGACCATAACATAAATTATATTTATATTCCATTAGAAATAAATTGTCATACCAATCCTTTCTACTTGTCTGGTTCAAGAAGGTTCTCAACAAATTCATTTTATACATGTATTAGGTAACCTGGAATTAAAGGGCATGTATATTCAGTATGAGTATCAAGTAAAAAATATCAAAATAAGTATCACTGTTCAAAAGAATGATTGTAAATTAATGCTGCAGTAAATCCTGTCCAAGCTGTGTCAAGAAAGGGTGAATCTGTGTGAGTGTGGGTGTTGGTGTGGGGATGGGTGTGTGTGCTATGTGTAACGCACCTGCTCTCTGGCTCTGTCATGTTGTCACCATGTGGTTTCCGCCCACCCATGCTGTTGGCTCCCCTCAGGGCTCGGAGCTGAGCGGTTGGTCTCTTGGCCGATGGAGTCAAGACGGCCTGGACATCCATCACAATTTCCCTGACCTCAACTCCATACTGTGGGAGGCTGAGGCGAAGAAACGAACCACTCGCCGAATACTTAACCATCACGTGCCCATCCCTGTGTGGTACCAGTTAAAAAACGCTACGGTTGGTGGTAGTTTGATTCTTCATCATTTATAAGAAATCTCGTTAATTACACATAACAAAGTCCTATGATTATTGAAAACTAATTTGCTTGTACTGTCAAAATTAGGTCACTGAGTAACGCATATTAAAAGTTAAGGTTTGAGGCTCTGGACAGCTTTCAATTTTTTGGGCCTGGCGTGTTCGTAGGACAAAATCCCTGTGAGCTAATTTAAACCCAGCAGTCTATATTAACTTCTCTCTCACAAGTCTGCTGGCATTACTCAACGCCACCAGAGAGTCACAGCTTCACATAAATAGCGGCGTACAGCTGCAGGGACCTGGGCAACGCTGGGATCCCCATCTGTTCCCAGAAAGCTGTGAAAAGTGTCCTCATTTGCCTTTCCTAGTTAGACCAGGTTTTAAAGGGGGTTTTGACATAGGGGAAAATTGCTAGTCCCTCACAGGAATTACAACTTGCCTCTCTTTTCACATAGTATGTGCCATGTGAATGCAAATACTCACCGTCGCACGCAGTTCTGTATATCTGTATGCTGCACAATCTTTAGGAGGACATTTGCTTCTTTTTACAACCGGTTAAAGTTCATTACCTAGTGTTTTTTTTGTGAAACAAAATTTGATTCCAGCTGATTGAACTATACTTCAAGTCATACCGTTAAGATTCCTTCTGGCTATTTCCTCAGGTTGCCATGGAGACGCGGGCGTTGGTGACGTGGATGGAGAAGATGCCCTTTGTGCTGGGGGGTAACCTCCAGGGAGGCGAGCTGGTGGTGACCTTCCCCTACGACAGGACGCGCTCCCAAGGGGTGACCAGGGAGCAGACGCCCACCCCGGACGACCACGTCTTCCGCTGGCTGGCTTTCTCCTACGCCTCCACTCACCGCCTGATGACCGATGCCAGCCGACGCGTCTGCCACACCCAGGACTTTGCCAAGGAGGATGGCACTATCAACGGGGCTTCCTGGCACACAGCGGCAGGGAGTCAGTGTCCATAACCCACCTGTGTGTCTTGCTATGCCTTCCTTAGGGGACTCTGTGATGATCAAAGAGACTTAATGGAACGCTAAGCCTTCTCCCTCAGCTCAGCCTTGAGCCTTTGAGTTTTATCTTTAGTTCAGGGCCATGCATGCACAGCACACATCTGCATTTGCAATCCCCCTTTTATGATAGCTTAATGCCTTACTTTGTTTCTGCTTGAAGCCTTGTATATCAGCCTGCTGAGTTAAGGCAAAACGAGAAAACGTGGGAAAAACACCTGTCCTATGACAACCCACATAGCTTTGACATTTCCAACAGGCTTTTCCATATACCTTACGGAATACCGCTGTGGCAAAATTTAAGGGATGGCATGGCTAGTCTTAATCGGAACGCTGGCCAACAAAACATTGCTCTTTGTTGGCAGGTATGAATGATTTCAGCTACTTGCACACCAACTGCTTTGAGTTGTCGATGTACGTGGGCTGTGACAAATTCCCTCATGAGAGCGAGCTACCGGAGGAGTGGGAGAACAATCGCGAGTCTCTGCTTGTCTTCATGGAGCAGGTATAGAGGCAAAGCAACGGCACCCAGCCCCCACTGCTCTCGCATGCCTACCCTCAGTATACACCCACACACGCACATAAACTATGGGGACAAAAATGGTTGGCTCTAAATGGCGTGACATCGGAGCTATTTTGCATTGACTTTTGAACCTTTTCTAAGTCGCTCCATCAATTAATATTTAATTTCAACCACGACCAAACTCAAAACGTCATCACTGTGCAAGATTTAAATTATTATTATTTTTTCAATATTGCAGGTAGTCATGAAGAGAATAGCAATAGGTGGACAACACTTTTGGTATATTATGCTAAATCACACGTGAGCTAGGCAAATGAACTTGATTATAGTTTTGACGTGGCTGACAAAAATTGGTGACAACTAGAGACTTGAGTCGTACCTTTCATGTGCAGGTGCATCGTGGGATCAAGGGTGTGGTGAGAGACCTGCAGGGGCGGGGCATCGCTAATGCAATCATCTCCGTGGAAGGGATCGGCCATGATATACGCACAGGTATGACTCTCCACTCTGTAATAAGTAAACCATTGACGTATGTCAAGACAGTGTCTTACCAACAATTGGTACTATCTTTAGCCAGCCTACTTATGTTTGGCAATTATGTTATATGTGTATGGGATAAGACTCCACTCTGTTCTTAATGTAATTCTAGGCGGTAGAAGAACAATCTCCATAATCCTCTTAAAGTGGGATGACTTACACACGATTGAATAAATTAGGGACAAACAACAGCTACGACAATAACAACCACTATGACTGCATCAGCATTGCTCCGAAGAAAGAACAGACTTTGCAAGCCAGTGATCATGACACATGAAACGGCCCTTAGCTGCCTCACAGCGTTGGGAAGATATGTGCTTGGCATCTTAGAAGAAGGATGCGAGTAGTAAGCTTATATTGTGCTACCAAAGCAGTCAAAGCTGCCACAGGGCTTATAAGTGAGTCCCATGACTGTTTAGTTGATCTTATGTGCACAGGATGAGTCAGTTACTCTGAGTGTATGTATGTACAGTATGTATGTGCATCTGCAGGCTAACAGAGTCACTCTAGGATCCTGGGGAAATGCACATTATTTAGCAACACTTTACAGCCGAAAAGTAAATTGAGCCAGGGGTTTGGTTAGCATTCAGTTCATACTCCAGTCCTCATTATTTACTCAGGCTCTCTCAGGCTCTGTGTCTCTGAATGGGCGTCCTCCTCAAGGCTATTTTTGCTGATATCTAAAATATGCCATTTTCAAAGCAGAAATGGCTTCGTGATCGGAGCGTGAAATCGAATGTCTACCATGACATTAGCCGATATTGTTATTCCTGGAACCTGGTGAAAGTCACTGTTTCCAGTAAGACTTGGAACATTTGGGCAGATGAACATACAAAGTAATAATAACAAATTACCTGCAAAGTGGAATCACTTAGTCCATTCCAGTATTATCTAAAATGAGACCTTATTCTTATATCAGAGTGAATAAGCTGTTTTCACTGGGGGACACAGGACAGATCGACCACCACACAAGACTGGCAAAATGCAGTTGTACTAGTTATAATGGTATATCTTCCTAGTCTCTGAGCTCTGCAGACTTACAACTCATTAGCGTGTTACGTTGAGAATATTGAGTGGTATACTTTGACAGGAAAACGCTTAGTTGCACTCCTGCCATCTGCTAGTATTGCAGCTGAACACCGACGCCCTCACATCGCTGTTTAGATCAACAGTAGATCACCAGCCATGCTATAACTGTCATCATATTTCACGCGGCTCAGTGGTTGTGCTGTGATGTGAGCTGGCTTGCTGGTGGGCGTGTGGATGAAGAGGAAGGAAGCTGAACTGTCATCTCCGTGGCAGGATCAAAGGTTCAGCACACCTTGCAGGCTCACTTGTAACTAGCCCAAACAACAGACAATGCCCAGTAGATTCAGGATGACAAAGCAGAAGCTATTTTGAAAGGGAAAAGGAGAAGGCTGATGGGATGAGAACTGTCTTTCTCCACCTTTCTTCTTTTTCCACTTTTTCTTGTGGTAGGAGTTCGCTTTCTCATGCGTCATTTAAGGATTACATTTTCATGTAGAAAAGTTTACTTTTTGTATTGCTTTTTTTTTTGGTTTAGCTGACAATTGAATATGTTTTGTGCATTGAGTGGGTCAAAATAGCTCTACAAGGGGATTTTATGCAATAGCAGATGTCCACAGTGACTAGCACAATAGATTTTACCTCTCAATGACACATTTTCTCTTGCCAATAGTTCATCATATATTATGGTTATTGTTCATAATCAAATAATGCACAATCTAAGGCTCTCGTTTAACCTGTCTGTGTACTCTGTGTCTTCTGCAGCTACTGACGGGGATTACTGGCGCTTGCTGAACCCGGGAGAGTACCGCGTAACGGCCAGGGCAGAGGGGTACGGCGCCTCCATCAAGAAGTGTGAGGTGGGCTACGACATGGGCGCCACCAGGTGCGACTTCACGGTCGGACGCACCAACCTGTCGCGCATCAAGGAGATCATGGAGAAATTCAACAAGCAGCCCATCAGACTTCCAGTGAGGCAGCTCCAAGCTCGCAGACCCATCCACAGACGCCTGGGGACATAAGGGTCCCCAGGGAGAGAGGGTAGAAGGGGAGGAAAGTGAAACTTTTCAGTTATGATCAGAATCTGTCCTCTGCTCTGATCAAACATGGCTTTGATCCCGACTCCTACCTTTTTGCGTTGAACTCTGTCTGCGTCATCAAGAGTGTTACTGATGAAAGTCGTCATTGGAGAAACGGAGAGTTTAATAATTGGCTGCCGCTGTTAAAAGAGTGCTACTATTTTTTTAGACCATAACATAAGATCTGTATGTGATATATAAGACTCATATTGTTGTGAACATAATTATTTTGGGAAGTTGAGGCCCTCTGTATTTAATTTTCTGCAAGCAAGCACACGCTATACATAGATGCTATCTTTAGACATCCATTTGGTAATGATATTGAAGCTCCAGTAATGTTTGAGCCCAGACCACTTTGTCATAAAAGATTATTTTATTTAGTTTTGTCACATTGATCATGTCAAGAGGCTTTGTAAAAACGTCTATGTACACCTGTAATGATGAAGCATTTATGCGCTTTTTTACCAGCACATAACAATCCTTAACCCTACATGCCACTTTTAAAACATGATGAAATCACGGACACGCTCGTGTTTGATTGTGCAATCAAATATTATTTAATAAATATTGTAAACGTGAAATTATAATTATTTGTTATTCCATTGTTTCCTCAAATCGGAAAGTTGCTGATATAGCTGCTCAGCTGTGTACTGTAACAGATAGACCTAATCATATTAAACGTGGCACATGATCACTTAGCATACTTGCTTTCTTTCATCAGTATGGAAGAAGGATGCTTTATCATCAGTCAACATGACCGATATCATAAGTCAATTTAACTGCTTTCTCTTTTATGCTTTACATCATTTCCAATGCTATTTTAGCAACATTTCAACACATTGAGGTAAAGTAAAAGCCATATCTGAAGTATTCCATATGTATTTGCATGTCTTGGACCTCTTAGTTATCAGATGATTAACTATATTAGTTGCCTCTGTTAAACGATTGGTCTTGCTCCTCAAGAATAGTTTTCTAGCAGTATTAGAGGTAATATTTTATAGTCCTAAGCTTACTGTAGTAGGCACCTAGGCTACCTTACCAGGCATTCACTGGAGCTTTTTTACTGCTGCCTGGCTTTTCAAACCAACACATTTATTCCAGTCTAAGTTGTAACTAAAGGCCTAACCATTACCTTCCTCCTTCGCAAAGATTATTCAATGGATGCAAGACTCCTGTCAACATTTCAGAACGTAGAGAAATGTAAAGGAAATAAGAAGGTGGAGAGTTAAAACCAATTACAAAGGCAGGTACTTAATACCCTGAATGATCTTCACATCAATATCACTTAATGTTGTTATATTGCACGAATACTAATGATTGATGACATAAATCATGTCCTTACAAAATTAATGATCAACTGGGGAAACCTGTCAAGCTGACTAAAGAGGGTGGGGGGTGTGACGGTGTTGGTAGTGCTGTAAAATAAAACCTTGGCTGCCCCCTCAGTTCCTACCCCCACCCATTTGAAGTGTACCGGCCCTGCAAGGAACGTGTGGTAATGCTCTGCCTCCCCATAGCAGTCCCCCTTTGTTGCAGCTGTGAAGCAGTATCATACAGATGTGTGGGAAGACCGATGCAGGCAGACGCGGACCCCCCCGACGGCAGTTAAAAGGCCAGTGGTTCCTTCCTCAGAAGTCCATCCAACCTTTGAAGTGTGGAGCATTTCATCCCTTTTCTAGATATCACACGACGAGTGAATAAGTAAACGGTGCTCACTGAGCTTCGGTTACCTTCTCCCTAAACCAGGGCTCCCTGAGCCGCAGAGGAAGATCTGTTTCTCTGCAGGCTGAGACGGTGCTTTGGTGGGAATCGAACGAGAAGGAACGAGTAGTTTGCGCGGATGTTGGGAGAAAACTGTCACTTAGTATCACTTCAGTTTCCACTCCAGTTGAACACTCATCAAACATAATTAACGTACCTCTAAACATAGGGGACTGTTCTTATGCAGTATGCGCATTTTGTGCACAGTGTAGATTATGCATGTCCTTTAAACGCAAGTCACTAAATTATTTAGGGCCAAAATAGATTTCTGGCATGCTAATACAATATGAACCTTCTAGACCACTCAGGTCATCTGAAACAGGTACAGTATCTTGACTGTTCCCATACTTAATACTTCCAGATGTGCTGAGAATCACTCCCAGCCTGACTACTTCTACATCCAGAAATATTAAATGTTATTATTTCATTCTTATTCTTTAATTTATTGTTTTTTATGTTTCTGCACACAGCATTGAATTGCCTAAATGGATAAAATGAGCTATACAAAAGAAATTGGCTTGACTGGACTGAATGAATACTGTTTAACTTCTTAAAGTTTCTTTGAGTTTGAGAACACATTTGTTTGCTACACATGAATCACGTGTCCTGCTTGTGAAAAAGTTATACAGCACACCTGGTCGGCATGTTGATCAAAACATCAGCACAACAAGCCCTCGACAACAACAGAAAGGAATCCCTGCGGAGTGCAACTGGTTTGGGCAGCGGGGCCCCTCTGATTGCTGGGCTCGACACAGCCAGTCCGCTATATCTTCTAGAGTTGAGACTCTGTGGGTTCTTAGAGGGTTTCTTGCAGCTGTGATTCAGACCTGGCTTATGGCCAGGACCAATAGAAGGCAATCTGCAGCTCCTGTAGCGTGCATCGGTGTTCTGAATCACAGTAATTTACAATTGAGCCTTCCTCTGTCGCTAGCTGTGGTATTTCCATTACCACCAGCAGCCCAGTGAGAACAGGAAAACCTTCCCTCAAGCAAGGAGGATTGGCAGGTGGTAGACAATTCAAATTGCCACGAGGTATAGTGGCGAAAGACCATACTCTTATTTTGATTCTTCCTTTTGTTTCTCTTCCTTCCCTCTCTCATTGATTTCCCTCCTCGCAAAAGTGTGCAAGGCATTTGGTGTTAGTTTAATTCTTTGTGTGCAACACAAAGTGCGATTAATAGACATAAAAGCTTACAACGTTGTCCTTTTTTGCTTTTTTATTATAATTCTTACCACATTCAGATGGCACAAGATGTCACGTAATAACAAAAGATTCAAGATTTTTTTTATAGGATTTTTTTTTTTTATTGTAACATCAAGAAATATATACTGTATGATTTAACGCCTGAGCAATGTTTTTGTGGCATTTATTCCTTCTAACTTCACTAGGAAAAGTCAGTGAATATACAGTAGATACACGCTACTGTAAATATTGACTTTTATATGAAGGAAAGCGTTTACAGGTATAGTAAAGACAGCATATGACAACTCTGGAAAAAGCACAATAACAGAAGTCTCCTTCAAGTGTTGTTCTCATCTGAGTAACATAAGGAGCAGCATCTGCAGCAACATTGTCATGACATAATCAATATTATCATCTCATCCTTAATCATATTCATTGTCATCATCATAACCATCACAGCCATTTTTTGCAGCAGCAGCACAATAAATCTTAGCAAATCGAAAGAAATATAGAGGTACCTAAATGGTCAACAACAAGTCTTTGAAACAATCTAGTCAACAACCATTTAGATGAGGTATAGTACACCCAGTTTGGAGTCAGATATTAACTGATTTGTTTCAAACCTATTACTTGCATTTTAAGCCTCACATTCTGTAAGACAAGCAAGCTACTACTAGAGCATCATCAATAACATTTAGTCTATATCCAATTACACACAAAAACCTGTTAACACGGTAACAACCTAAGTAGTTCAGTGTATATATTTTTCAACTTTAGAATTTTTGAGACATATTAATATCCATATTCATCACACATTTCAAAATATAATGTCAAATGACAGCAAGGAAACACTATGGTAAGACAAATTAAGATGTGTAATGACAGAGTTAGTACGTTTACCTATTATTTTAAACCACCATATCCTCGCTGGGTTTTGCAGTATGAAACAATTACACCATTATGAAATGTACAACATTGTTTTCACATTGCCGTACTCTTGATGTGCAATGCATCCAAGAACCTCAAAACATTTGCTGTATTTATTTTTAATTTCTGAAGGTTTTATTATGAAGTGAGACACATTTACACTGATATTACGTTTAAATTAATAGTCAGCATTTCTCTGTTAAAACGAGGGAACAGCATTATCGTGGTGCCAGATTTCATGTTTTAGCAAATGAAATAGCTGCTACTTTGATTTTGGCTTACTGGGCAACTAAAGTATATTACTTTGGCACTATGGGTATTTTCTCTCTGAAACGTCAGTGTTAGCACTTTGTGGTCTTGAGATGTAGTGCTACTTTATTCCCACTGGTAAACCCAATCAAAAAGATTAAAAGGCAATAGCAGATCCAAAAAAGCCCCATAATTCTTCACAATCTCATATACTTTGTTATATTTTCTCTTAAAAAACAGAGACAGAATGTTCTTTAGAAAATCCAAACAACTAACTTTGTCAAATATTGTGTGTATTATAAATGCCCATAAGTGATCAGCGTGTGGAATCCAAGCAAAAGCCCTCTGATACAGAGTTGACTTATGTCCTTTCTGATACAGAACACAAAACAATGCTTACAACTTGTATACACTCTATTCAGTCAGATCAAAAGCTTAAAGCATGTTTCTGACTGACGGGTGGATGTGTGTATGAAAGTAGATTTTTAATCATATCTCACTGTGTTTTTGGAGCATGGAGAATACTAGATACTACATCTAGACCAGCAGCACTGTGTTTGAACATATATGTCAACACAATATAAGTGTTCTCGAGCCCATGAACACAGAAAGTGGGAGATAGAACGAGAGAAAGAGAGATCAACAGAGACAGAAAGATACGTCACAAGACGTCTCGTGAATGATGCCTATAATTAGGTCTATGTCCCCTTTTCCTAGCAAATGCATTGCTTTTAGATATGAAAAAGTAGTCTGAATAATGACTATGGGGTAAAAAACTTTTGTCACGTTAATTGGTTGTTGCAACCTTTGTTCTAGACATTAGGAAGGTGAGCACGTTGAGCCTGGCACATACAAACGTCTTTTCAGTAAACACATAAAGTATAACCTACTGTACACAAATTTGTTTTACATATTATATAAGAGGGAAAGACCTGAGCCTTGCTCAGCAGTCTCCGTACAGTTCCCCTGCACAATTCCCCATTGGAATCTTTGCTACCTTTTAATGCTACATTTCAAGATCACAACTAGTTGCTGATACTCATTGAACACAGTGCACATAATAAATAGTATCACACAACAACCATCCTCTTCTCAAATTTAAACACAAAAAATATACCATTTTAGTATGTTAGTAGGTGCTACCCTAGTTCCTGTGATGATCACAGGCGTTCTTGGGTGAATAAAAGTATAGCATTCCATCTTTGCAGAATGCCTGCTCAGAAAAAGTCCAGTGTGCAGGCTTGGGTTGCAGTGTGAAAAAACGGGCACAGCAATAAACCCATTTTATACTTTTAGAGTTTAGATCACCATATTGTAGTAAGCAATGGTTCTAAATTTAGCCTTGCTGTCCTGGTATACTTGTTCCAACTACTTCAAACCCACTCACAAAGAAACCCCAAATATTTGTCCGCTCTTGTGTTTCTTGGACCACGTGGATTTAACACCACATGAAATACTGCATCGCACCTCACATAGTGTCTCAGTCTGCAGTCTGTATGCTGTTGCCACGGTTCTCGTGACCCCGTCCAGATGCATTCAGGGAACTGCGCTTCATAACCCTGTTGGTGATGTCACTGCAAGTCTTCCTGTACTGATGACGGAGGAGGGAGTACACAAAGGGGTCACACGCTGCCTTGCTATAGGCCAAGCACTTAGAGACAATTCCCCAGTGAGGGTTGATAGGCACTGCCGGAAATAACTCCAGGATCCTGCAGGCGTATGGAGAGATGGGGGGAGGAAAACAGAAACATGCTGTGAAATATAGCATACAGCATAGAAAAGCTTTGGGTACCATACAGCAATGTGTATTTCCTGCCACAGTGCCATGCTACAAACAGTCTTCCCTAAATTCTTTGTATCACTATTACCCAATAACAATAGCAGTAAAAAAGATACTCAAACCTGACGACAATTTACCTAAAGGCATTTTAGTATGTTCCCTGTATGTCCTGCATTGGAAATATGAGTTCAAATGGTATACTACAGCTTATACAAAACATTTGTTTATGAATTGTGTGGTTATTTTAAGACTAAAGCATACCATCTGTAAATATGGCCAGTAAGCTATTGGCTAGAATGTATGCCGCTGTCAGAAGTGCAACGTTGTGTACAGTTTCCTCTACTCTATCCAATCTATTCTGTTGACTTTTGAGCCTGTGTTTCCTCCAGCATGAGATTCCCTCCGCTCATTTTCAGTATCAACTACTTCCAGTGTGGCAGAGTTCTCTGTCAAAGTAGTTGAAGGTAAACCCAGTGGGGGGGAAAAACAAACCCATCAAAGCAGTCCATGTCCATAACTATCCAATTAGTTCAGATGATTTCCTAAATAGTGTGACTCGGAGTATAAAAAATAAGTCTTATTCTTTTACGTATTTCACGGATTGAAGAGGACAGAACCTCACCCGGATCAACAAAATGAAACAAAATTATTATTACGCATTTAGTACTGCACACAGGAGTTATTTATGTGTTTCTAGATGTACTGCACAGATAAAACCGTTCTGGAGTGTACACTTATCAGCTAATTCAGGCACTCTGTATGATTACTCTGTCGGCACTCTTTTCAGCACATTAACTCTGACTATGTACCACAAGCCAGCAGAAGCTTGTGCACATATTTTAAATAGCCACTGTACACAATACAGAGCTTTTCTTGTACACCACACATGCCCTGTGGTAACAATGTATTAACAAACCATCAGACGAAGAGGGACGTGCACCAGTGCCTGCTAATTGGTAAATGGCTCTTAGGAAATTATTTGAGTTAATGCTTAGTGTCTTCTTACAAAGTAGATTGTATAGCATGTAGAGTAGCATTGAAGGATTGTCTGTTCTCTGGATGTAGAGATGGATTGGCGTGTTGTGTCTTGTGTGTAGCCCTTTCCCAAAGTGAAAGACACCCATTCAGTTTTTCATGATTGCTAAAACACTAAATCCCATTCTCTGAACCACATCATCAGTAGCCTAAATCCATTTGTCAAATCATTTACCCTTTTGTCAAAACCTTGAACAAGTGTAGGTAGTTAGACACAATTAGCAAATCCCTTATCACTCTCTAAAACACAATTCACGCTGTGATTCACTAGTATGGCAAAATGGTAAACACTAGCATCAAAAGTTAAACTCAACTTCAACACAGTTGTCATCGTTAAAACACGACTCAAATTACTTCACACTTGTTTTAAATGATGTGATCAAGCCAATTGTATAAGACAGAATATACTTTTTCACGATTGCAAAACACATTTCTTCAAACTTTCACCCATTTTCTCAAAACTTACACGTAAACCAAATCTAAATCTTCAAAAACAGTAATTCTGGTGAAATTCAATGGTCACTTGCAGGATCTCACCCCTACTAGAAATTCGGGCAACTGTGAAAGACGTGATGCTGAGGCAGAATTACAGTAATCTCTCATTGACTTTGATTTTGCAGTTGCTAAATTGCTTGGAGTGTACTGTAATGTGTTATTCATTTACTGTATTTTTCTTTGTTCTTTGGGTTTACTGTATTTTTTAGCAAGAGCTGAATATACAGATATTCAATACTGCATTACGTACTTCCAGTACTTCCAGTATACAGTGCACTACATTCACTGCACTAAGTTGTGATTAATCTTATACTTTTTGTT
>JAVQIZ010149741.1:0-10282 GCA_036023535.2 Galaxias brevipinnis | reverse complement strand
AGACTGGCGACCTGTCCAGGGTGTACCCCGCCTCTCGCCCTGTGTCGGCTGGGATAGGCTCCAGCCCCCCCGCGACCCTGCATAGGATAAGCGGTATAGCTAATGGATGGATGGATAGTACGAAAGGGAGAGAGATTTCTGAAGGCTAAATGCTATAGCCTTTATTTTAATTTTGGCATTGTGTCTAATCTTTGATGTGTCACTTAGTGAAATAACCAACTGTGAGTGGTGGGAGCAACATTCTGCATATGTGTGTGTAGTTTATTGTGCTGTTCTGTATACCTTTCACAGCCTAGGTGCCCTCTCTAAAAATATTCACTGTTTTACTGAAAACTGATTTTTATTTTGTCATTGCTTGGTAACACTATGAGGGCCTTTCCATGATGAGAAGATTATTATAATTTTTATGTGGTCCATGTTATCCATGTCATTGCCATGTGTGTGGCCTGATAATTAAAAAAGCACTTGTGTTTTTCTAGACAATTCTGTGGATTAAAACAAATTCTCATACTACATAAATTACTCCTTGTTATTTTTTTCTTGCTGTGTCTATAGATTTCTGTCACTTAACATGATATTAAAGTCCTTTAAAAAAAGCAATGGGAAAAAAAACAGATGACAATGTGTCGGATGCCTTTTACAGATCTGCCGCCTGCAGCAGCATCTTTCTGCTGGAGAGCACCAACAGGACCTGTTCCATGGCCAGCCTGCCATGTTTGTGTCCCACCACTCCCAGCCACCTACCCAGAGTGTGGTGGAGCTCATCCAACTGTGTGGAGGGACAGTCTGCAAAACGGTTCGACAGGCAGGCATCTGCATAGGAGAGTACAAGGGCAAGAGACCAGAAGGATGCAGGATTCTCTCTGAACAGTGGGTGCTTGGTACGGCATCAATGTTATGTTTAAGTGATTTGTGACTTCTTAAAATTATCTATATGTAATATATCATTGATTGTAATAGTTGCATTATACTGTAGACACCTGCTTATATCATGCCTCCTTACACAGCACTGATTTCTCACATTTCTTAATTTTTTTTAGATTGTATCACACGGCTCCAACAACTGCCATATGACAGCTATACCTTGGAGTGAAAGATCTGTGGATTACAATATTTAACTGTGAAGATTAGTAAAAGGAGGGGCACAACCGCCTGAAGAAGGCATGATTCTGCCTGCATATGAAACTTAAGGCACCCATCTGGAAATGGCTGAAAAACATTTGATTACTATACATTAACTTTCAATTGATTTTATGTCACTAGTCTTTTTTTTTCATTTTTTTTTTTTGAAGTATGAAAAGTCATGTTTGTTAACTAAAGTATAATTACTTGTTTCATAATAATAAAACAGTAAGGTTGCCTTGGAGATTAATTGAAAGATTTGGATATATGGTCTGCTGATTACAAATTATCTTAATCTAAAACAAAAATATTGATGTCACTATAAACACATCGGTAGACATGCAGCACGGTCTTTCAGTTTACATCGGAGTTTGCGGTAATTGCAAATCCTCTTTCATTCGAATTGTTTCAAATATTGGGTAATAATAGTTGTAGCAGCAAGTCAGCCTGCCCAAATCATCACTCCTGGCTTTATACAACGCTGGTCTTGGCTATATTTTAGACCCCTCCCCTTTTCTCAGTCACGTCACGTCGACCAATAAGCTTCTACAATCTTACTAACGTTATGTCCCGATTCAACATGGAGGCATGGAGGCGTGTGTGACTTTGGGAGTATATAGCTAACACAAATTCAGAGTTGTCAAAGCGGATATGGATATAATCTGAATTGCTTATTTAATAATGATGTATAACTCTTGCTGGCATGGTTTAAGCTATTGTTGCTCCAATATTTGGTTTGTGGCAGTTGTCTCACACTAGCTTGCTACTTTACTGCAGTTGCAGTTACCTAGCTGATTGATCGCTAATATCACAACGTTAGCTCGCAACGCTATCCTTACAATCAGACAAACGCGTCAGCTAGCTCCTTCCTGGTCGATTATAGTGTTGTAGCTACAGAATGAATCAGTGTAACTTTTCCTTGTATACTCAATTTAAAAATTTTAAGTTTAATAGACTACTTTATTGATACTGCATAGCTTATGAGTTATAGGTACAGACCGGTGTGTATGGATCTAGGAACAGAACAGGAGGGGTCACAAGGACCAGCATTACTGTAATTAAGTGGTTACTTTTCAGCTAATGTAAATTCTGTGCTTAGTAACGGGGAAGTCGCAAACTTCGTCTGAAAGAACCTTAAGGTACTGACGCATAGTCCTATTTGTACCTACATCAGTCAGGTCTGATTAGGGCGTACTTGTGAGTGCTTTTGACAGCAGGTCAGAATTGGTCTAGTTAGCACATGTAAACATTTTTAGTTTACGTCAGAGTACTTGTGGAGTAGGCCGATTTGTTTAATTGTATGATATTTCTTGTAACGTTAAGAGCAAGAGTAAGAAATAACTTGACAAGATGCTGCTGTCCTTGGTTGTGCACACCTATTCGTTGCGGTATTGGTTTCCTGCTACTGTAATGCTTGGTACTGCCCCAGCGTACCTTCTGTCATGGGGTGCCTGGCGTTTACTTTCTACAGTTCTGCCTGCACGATTGTACCACACGGTGGACGACCATGTATATTCCATCTACCAGAGCATGGTTCTCTTCTTCTTTGAAAACTACACTGGGGTAGAGGTGGGTAGACTTCAGTGTTTCTCCCAGTCATAGGCCACTCAACGGCCTGGTCCAGATACAACAGCCAGTGAGAGTGTGTTACAGATGGTAAAGGGAATCTTGCTTGCTAATATTGTTGATGTTTTAGTGTCTCGTCACCAAAACAATGTGCCTTAGTTGTTTTCAACTAGGATTATCTGGTGCTGATGATGAAGACAGATGACTTGTTCTACTCTGTTGACCACTCATGTCTAGGCAAAATTATATGTATAAAAAAAAATATATATCTTATAATATATGTCTTATATATATATATATATATATATATATATATATATATATATATAATTCATTGTTGTATCTCACAGGCTATTGTGATTACTTATTTCTGTTTAAGTTGTCTTAGGATAGTATTGCTGTAGGATCTTTTACAATTAGAAATGACTAAAGCTGTTTTAGTGGAACTTGAATAACCAGATGAATTCTAGGAATACCTGCAGTTCCTTCATAGTTGTAGGTATTCTTGTCACACCTAAAAATCCAGGGTGTGCTAGATTGCTGGTTTGTATGCTATTACATTGCACAATAGTTGCAGTAGCCTATTGTATTGCTTGATAAGACTTATTTACTTTAATTTGGGTTTACTTTTCACAGTGCTAGTTTGTAGTTTTTGCATAGCTGAAATTAGGTGTGCTCTAATAAATCAATATTTGCAGGAGTCATCTTTTAAAAGGAGCCTGCTGTGCGTTTCAATTAGCAGTCAATCAATATTGTAACAAAATCACACTTCATGACTCACAAGACTCACATGTTATGGAATGATGATGAACTATTATTTTATCTCCTGACGTATTTAGGTTTTAATGAAAATTGTTGTAGATCACGCTTGTTAAAATGTTTTGTAATTAGGCCTACGTGAATAAAAAAAAAAAACATTTCCCCCCACATTTCTTTAGATTGTAATATATGGAGACATACCAAAGAAAAAAGAGAATGTGGTTTACTTATCCAATCATCAATGTACAGGTAATGGATGCAAAGTGAATAACTAAAAAATTTTATCCACTGTGTGTATTCTAAATTGATGTATACATATGTGTTCCTCTTGTCATACAGCTGACTGGATCATTGCTGACATGTTAGCCATTAGGCAGAATGCCCTTGGGCATGTCCGATATGTCCTCAAAGATGGGCTTAAGTGGCTCCCGTTATATGGCTGGTATTTCTCCCAGGTATAATATTGATCTTTCTTTGTAAAAATGTGTCTTCTTTAATAATGCATGTGTCTTTTGCAGTCATTCTTTATTTGTTAAAGTTACTAGAGGCAGTTCATCTGTAGGAGATGATTTTGGTGACCCCTAGCGTTTGCTTAGTGTAAATATTTTCCCTAATTGTCGCAAAGGAGACATGTAGGATGCTCGTGGTCACTGCATATCGCTAGCACGATCAACGGCTATACTCCAAGTATGGGCATCTCTTCTTGATTTAGTGACACTCCTTGTGCCATAAGCAATTCGTCACAGTTTTGCGGGAGATCGTGCCCGGTGGCAGACACAAATAGTGTTAAATATATTACTTCAAGAGGACTGATTTGGACCGCGATTTTTTTCATTCTCCCATAGATATTACAATGTGCTTTCAGAAGAAATATAGTGATAATCCATTAACATAAAAAAAGTGGCCTATAGTTGTTTAAGTATGCGAAAAAATTTGGGTTTTTATGCTGTGTGCTTTTTTTAGCATGGAGGGGTCTATGTTAAGCGGAGTGCTAAGTTTGAAGAAAAAGCTATGAAAAAAAAGCTCCTCACCCAGATGGAATATGGAACGCAAGTAAGTTCATTTGTAGAAATGATTGCTCGCCTGTTAGCTTATTGCACCATAGCGGACATACTTGTGTTCATTTTAATCATAACTATTTCCCTATATGTAACTCCAGTCACAACCTTTTCAATCATTTTGTTTTGCCTCTACAAGAATCTCTTCTTTGATCAGGCCCTGATCACATTTAAATATTTAAAGCTACAAGATTACCTACTTATTCACCCCCCCCTTCATTTTCTAATGCATTTTCTTTTGTTTTTTACCTAAATGTGTATTTCCACTACAGATGTATCTGGTCATATTCCCAGAGGGAACCAGGTATAACCCTGAACTCAAGAGTGTGATCAGGGAAAGTCAGGCTTTTGCCACCAAACAAGGTGACAATTTACGTATTTCATCAATGTTTGCTCATTAAGGGAGATCTCTTTTGAGCTTTAATTACTTTACATTATTTGAATTTATATTAAACTTATCAATATTGAGGATCAATCTGGAACAGGTGTTTCTTCTAATATCCTTTCAGTTTTTTGGTTCTTGCGAACATGGCTTCTGAATTTTAAGCCATATGTTTGCATTATATTCTTTGACCCAAATGTTTGTTATTTTATAAAAATCGTCTTTATTAGCAGTGAGTGATTGGAGGAGGGCCAATACCTTGACTAGTGAGCTATTTTAATTAAACAACCAAAGAAACACAAAATGTGGGCACAATATGAATTTGTGATGTATTTTTTTGATTGCTAATATGGAATAACTTATGTTGACTATAGTTTTCAAGCTGTAAAATGAAGCTTTGCAAAACTGGTTAAAACTCAACTATTACTTTTAATGCATTTCAGTATGACCCACGATTGCGCTTTATAACCTAACTGGTACTAGGAGAGCTATTCCCGATGGCCGTTTACATTTACATAAATTTTCATGTCCCCATTAATCCTGTGTTATGTCTGGAGATTTGACATGCCAAATGGCATGCTTTGAAAGGGGTTGGTGACATTAAGAGATAAGATGGTGGTAACACATTTCGCCTGTCATCACAGTAGAAGAAAAAAAATACAATTGGAAACTAGCAGGCAAATTTAACACTTTTACAGTTACTTCTGCCTATAAATTAAGTAGTTAACATGCGATTCCTGCAGGTCTGGCTGTTTTGAAGCACACTCTAACCCCCAGAATGAAAGCCTCCCACATTGCCATAGACTCCATGAAGGACCATCTGAATGCTGTGTATGACATCACAGTTGCATATGAGGGAACACAGGGTGTCTCAGGTCAAAGAAAACCTGCCCCGTCCATGCCAGGTATGCAAGTCTGCAGAACATTTATAGGTTTTCTTTTTAAAGATTATAGAGTACAATGAGACAGGATTTAAACTAGCAGCATCTTCACTGCCACAACATTGCTTGCTTAATGCAGTATTATGAGTTCATAAATGTCTTGCATTTACTGTAAAGCAATTTTGTTGGCCACAATGTTGTACACTTATTTCCCTGTGAAGTGGTCAGAATTATTATATGATTATCAAATTACATTAGATGGAACTCTGAATTTAAAGTGAGGGGGGTCTTGTGGAAATTAGATTAGAATTAGATCCTGTGGTTTCCTGTAAACAGGGGGTGTTTTTGACTCTTCTGTGTTCCCAAACCCATTTCAAAAGCCTGGGTGTACTATAAAAAACATCCTGTTTCTCACAGGAATAAACAGCTGCCAGTAAATAGAGTGGGGAAATAGGTAAAGCATTCTTGAGGAATTGTGTTGGCCATTTCTCTATAAGCTATATACTATCATTGCAATTATATATATATATATATATATTTTTACAAGTAATGGAAAAGTAATGGATTTTGCCATATTGTCGTAACATAACTGTTTTCATATACATTTTTGTTTTAGCACAGTGTTTTGCTTCTGAACCTACCTTGCAAATTATTTCTCACAGTTCTGTTTAACTACCCATTAGCAATCAAAAATCGCAATGCAACTACTCTATAAGATACAGCACATACTGTACATTGCTCTTTCTGCCAACGTGGTGCCATTGTCAACCTTTTCAAGCAAATTCAGGTTTTGTTTGATTGGATGTGGCTCAGATTCTGGTTGAATCATAAGTTGTATTACACAGGTCAAACTTTGTCTAGCACGGAACTTTACAAGTTCCTCTTACTTTATTATGAAAGTTCTGCTATGCTCAAAGCCCTGAACCTTAGAATAAGGATTTGAATGACTGTGGTCATACGTCTTGGTTTTGTCGGATAAAAGAATAATGATTAAAAAGTAAACCTTAAATTCTCAGCACGTTCTTATGAAATTGATACTTTTGTGAAGATTCTTTGAAATCTTTTCAGACTTTTTCCCTTAATTTACATGTTAGTTACTATAGTCAGTATGCATGTCCTTAGCTGATAGACTTTTGCGTATTTTGTCTAATTCCTTGTTTGTGTTACTCTCTGTTTAACAGAATTCCTGTGCAAGGAATGCCCCAGAGTCCACATACACTTTGAACGAGTGGACATGACGGAAATTCCTCCAGAGCCTGTATTTTTCCGCAGGTGGTTGCATGAAAGATTTGAGATCAAGGACAAGTGAGTATCTTCCTACCAAGGTTTCCCTAAATGTACCTGGCGTAAGGTCCCTATGGTGCACCAGCAGGCTACAAATTCAGTGGAGAAGCTGAGCTCTTTAGACAATAGCATATCAGTTTAGAAAACATTATCATTATTTAGTTTGTCAGCTAATCACAATGCACCCTTTATAGTTACGTACTGTCAAACAGTTTTACCAGTTCAAGAACTGCTGGTGTTTTTGCTTTAACTTCAAGAAATACATCTGTCTTCTCAGGCTGCTGACCACATTCTATGAGTCAGAGGATCTAGAAACAAAAAGCAAGTTCCCTGGCAAAGGTCGAAGGTCTACGTTAAGCATAACTAAAACATTGCCATCCCTGCTGATCCTTGGTGGATTGACCGTTCCAATGCTGTTGACTGAATCTGGCAGGAAACTCTATTGTAGAACGTGGGTTTATGGAACACTGCTGGGGTGGCTGTGGGTGTATATTAGTCCATAACGAACAAAGTGAAGGTGGACATCACTTTATATACCAAGGCTATGGAAGGATTTGTCCCTTTCATCAATGACACAGCAAGGCATATACAGACCCTAAAGAAAATTGGCCCTAAAGATCTGGAGCAACAAAGATGCGCATAAAAAGGGTGGCTCATTGTCTACCTTCAGCTGCATCAGCCGTAAGGAGAGCAAGATGGTTAGCTCATTCTAAAATTATTATTATTATTATTTTTTTAGCTCTGTAAATGTCTGGATTTACAGCCCGATAAGATGAAAAATATATTAATGTTGCTATTGATTTTATTTTCTCCTTTTATTTTGATGCTAGGTAAAGTATTAGGCACAAGCTTTCCTTAAATATTATCTCATTGAACCAATCTAGTCATGCCTCAATTTGGTGTACATTGTTGATTGTAACCAGATTCAAGCCAACACACAAGTTCTTGAACACTCCCCAATATTTAATGGGTTTCAGTATTTTCAACAAAATCTGTTACTGGATTGCTATCTCATGCTATTCATATTTTAACTATGGGTTACAGAACTATTTTAGGCACATTAATACAGATTATAGCGTTCTCTCCTTTTGTTATGCCTGGATCCATGTTGGCCAATGTTTAAAAGGATTGTTCACTATTTTGGATGTTAACCTTATTTCCATGTCGTTTGACAATGTACTGACTTGGCCAAATAGTTTTCCCATAAGTTTGGCTTTTGAAAAAAACAGGTATTACGTTTCACTGTTTAGTATCAATGCCAAAGTATTGAACCCATACATTACAGCTATATCGGCACCTGTAGCTTGGCACGAATTACTTCTAACTCTGAAACCCTCACGCTAAGCTACCTCTTATTAGTTTCCAGTAATGGTTATCTAAACTATCTGTCACATCCAAAATGGTGAACTATTCTTTTAAGAGACATTTGCCAAAACTACAGTGTATTGAAATACTCCAGGCAAGTATAATATTGGTATTGGTCAATGTGTTATCCTTTTTATAAGTCAAAGGTATCTAAGAAAGAGCCACTTCCCTTGCAACATCTTTTGATTTCAACCCGGGGCATAGTTTTAGGAGAGCTTTTTTAATGATTTGGTAGCTCTTCATTCAGACATGTTGTATGTAAATGCTATTTCTAGTGCTATGCTACAGATTTCCAGACTATCTATCTTTAGAAAAAGGGTACCGCAAGCAATATGTTGACAAGCCATCTTTATTATATGTATCAGCTATTTACCTTTATGCACAATGCCATCTGTATTATATTCATCACTGTATTGTCGAAAGCACTGTATGTTCATTGTTCTTGTTTACTATAAAATCAATACATTTTCCACTGTTGGCACTTTACATAGCTTAGCTTTACATTACCTTGTCATGAGGGTGGAAAACTTTTGGTTTTATACATGTCACCAAGACTTCACTAGTATGTTTTCCTTGATGTTACCATTGAAACATGTCATTTGTAAGCAATTTCATATTTTGTAATTTACTTTATAATTAGAAATGATTTTGTACTTGTCTTACTCAATTTTATGTAGCCACTATCTAAGTGCCAATCGTACCCAAAATATGTGCCTTCTACTAGGAGGAGGTAGTCCTCAACCTTCACCTAGAGGACATCTATATGTCCTTTCATCAGCATTGGCACTCTCTCTGCTGGACAGCATTGGAACTGCTGCTTACTACAGCCTTTTTGTCATCATGACTCGTCAGTGGCAGATTTCGTTCTAAATTGTATTAAATAAGGTAGAGGCATTTTCAAGTTCTTTGAGTCAATGGCAGGCTGGATAAATCAGATGCTTGCATCTCTTTAAACAGAAGACTGTTGTTCACTTTCATTAAACAAGTACTTTCATCTTCCAATATAATAAATTACATAACTTGCATAGACATGGTTTAGACCATTTTTTCTTATAACTTTTCATTGAAGTAGATTAAACAATCATGCTATATTGTCCAATCAACAAATCCAATGTTTTAAGTGTTTGTCATTTTAGAGACTGACTGGGTAAACATGTTCTGTTAAAATACAGTACTTGAATAAAAGTATGCATGTTTCTGTCCTGTCTGAGGTGTAATACAGGCCACAACAAGAGTAAAGACTAATTCTACCTCTACTGTGAGTCGGCAGTGTTTTTAAAAAAAAAATCGTATATTTATTGTTTTCATTTACTATTATAGCTTTTACTGTCTTTTGGTGTTGGCCTCCACCTTAGCCAATTGATCTGTCTACCCTAGCATACCGACACAGAGCGCATTTAGGCCACGCCCACACCGTGGGGGAAACACTTTCCATTGACTTGCGTTGGACAGTTACTTTATAGCTTTAAAACTAAAATCGAGACTATGCCGAAAAGCTGTTGCGTGGTTATTTGTACGGCAAATAAGTTAACAAACCCAAACTTAAGATTTTATAGGATTCCAAGACGTAAAGAGCCAAAAAGACGTTATAGTTGGCTTAAGGCTATAAACAGACAGAAGGGCTCCCTAGCAACGGGGACTTTATCCCGATACAATTCACGTCTATGTGTGCAGTTAACATTTTGTGTCAGGTAGGTCAAAAAGTTAATTTATTCTCTATCTGAGATTCTGTTCTGAATTATTTGCAGCTATGATGATTGATCTCAATTCCCCAGATACATTAGTTTTGCTAGTAGTCTTAGCTAGCCTGGTTAGCTAGATACGAACGGTCTAAAATATAGGCTACTTAGATTTCCAACCGCTTT
>JAVQIZ010149721.1:0-42305 GCA_036023535.2 Galaxias brevipinnis | reverse complement strand
CATGTTTCGATGTCAAATAACGAGACGGAGTCACTGATGCAGTTTTCAACTGGTGCTCGATGTAATAGCCTAACCAAGACAGTCTGTACAAACATAACAACATTAACATCAACGCTAGTTAGTGGTATATTAGTGGTATATGACCGTGAAAACTCTCTATCCAGTCATTTCAATGGGGCCAAAAACCGATAAAAAATAATAATTCAAAAATATAACACCTGAACCAATAACTTAGCTGTATGTAAGCGCAACGGACTGCAATACCCAAGACATGTGGTCACAGTAGAGGAATCTATTGGATCACAACTATGGGCGTTGATAAGGCGCAAAAAATAGGCCTAATAATAATAATAATAATAATAATAATAATAATAAGACTTTCAGGTAACAATATGTGTTACATCTGACGATGCATCACATAATAATAATAATAATAATAATAATAATAATAATATGACTTTCAGGTAACAATATGTGTTGCATCTGACGATGCATCACATAATGAACTCGTTATCACAGGAAAACTGACATAAATAACCCGAGATCTTGAGATTACAAATTACATTATCTCGTTATCACGGGAAAACAGAGTAAATAAAATATATGAATGTATGGCAGCTTAGGGCTTCCGTAGATAACCACATTCGTGGTACCCCTTATGCGTGATTGCGGTTGTTCGAGCTAGTGAACCCAGATAACAAAAATATATCCTGGTTATGTTGGACTTGCTTTGTGGTATAGGCCTGGGGTCTCTGGCACAAACCTATAATAGCTGGACAGCAAAGTAAATGTTCAGAGTTGCTGTTTTTTAGTCCAACTAAAATCTGAACAGTTACAGCACAAGCCCAAATTGTTTAAAAGATAATTTCCTGAAATTGGAAGCGCTTGACGTTTCCTTAGTAGTTCAAACTTCCTTGTTACAGACTAATCAAAGCAGTTTGCCTTATAAAAAAAAGATACCTGGCATTGACAGATAACCCTGTGGAGCGCAAGCTGAATGAGTCTTAAGCACCTAATCCTAACTCACCTATGATGGACTTGGAAGAGGGATGTCCATTGCGGATGGGTGGGGGCGGTGGTGGGGGTCCAGCAGGAGTGCGGGAGGAGGCAGAGGAGGATGATGAGTTGGGTGGAGGTGGCTTGCTAACCCGGCTGTGGGACTCGGAGGAAGAGGAGGAGTTGGTGTGTGCAACAGAGCTGTGGACTCGGTAGGGGGGCGGGAGTGGCGGTGCATCCCGACCTCCATTACGAGACGCAGCGGGGGGAACCTGGGGAGCTGTGGCAATCACAAATATACCAAACATACCAGTATGACCATGGGGATTTCTGAAAAAACAGCAAAAGGATTCAACCTGAAGCTAGTAGCCTTTCTAGCCTCCTCTGGTAATTGGGTTGCAAATACAAGCAAATATTTCACAGTAGCTGTGAAACTAGTAGTAGAAACTACTAGTAGAAATATTTTTAAATTAAGTACTAATACTTAATGTTTAAGAAACACAATACAAATATGCAAAAGTTAAAAATAAAAGCAAAAAGTTGCCAAAACTATTCCCTATCAAAGCCCTTTGTTTATCTTTTACCAAATAAACAGAAACCTTTTTCCAAACCAGTTTGCATTTCTCCCATGGTCTGTTAAATGACCTGAGTCACCTGACTGACCGAAGCAGTCTTGCCAACAGCTAGATAATGAGCAAATGTTGGTTTGTCAGAGTCTTTTGGAAATCTATCTTTTGTCTTTTTCTCTGTATAGACTAGGACACAAAATGTAATATACAGTCAACAGCAAGTCAGTTAACACAATCATGCCAAGATAGTTACTCATGTATGTGTACTAAGGATATATGATATGATTTATCTTACTCTATCTATACTATAAAACATTTAAGAAACCAACAAAGTAGTAGAGCAACAGGGCCAGGGGACGGAGGGAAATATAAGAAAGAGAGACAAGGCTAGCAAGTTAAACCTAAGACAAGCATGCCGGAATATTCAAGGAGGGTTGATGGAATGTGGAGAAACCAGGAGGTGTCAATCGAGCAAACAAGTGCTCTCCTGTCTGATTCACAGTCTCTTAGCAAAACACAGCGTCAAGCTTCCAATTTGATCAATGTATCTGAATGGTTTTTAGTAGAGACCGTCACCATGGCACTTTCTTTGGCCAACCTTTAACTAATCTAACACAACCTAAATATGTCCATGCCAAGTTGCATACCATGCTAACCAAGCTGTCATGTACTTAATTCGTAGAGAAGCCATTGACTATGTCCTTAACCCACTTAACCCTTCCCTTACCTGTAGAATTAACATAGTATGTTGTGAAAGTCATAGCCAACTGTATGTAACAGTGTGTGCCAATATATCATAGAGAGGAAATAGTCCAGAGACACGGCACATAGTTCTTGCGGAGATTGATGAACCCACAGTTTTACAAAGCCTGCTGTCTAACATACCTGTTCTCCGGCCAGGGGGCTCTCTGGCGGGTGGTGGTGGTCTGCCTCCTTGCTGGGAGGATGGAGATGGCGAGGGAGGAGGAGGTGGGGCTTGTGTGCGGCCCTGGCTGCTGCCGTTTCCTGATGAGGTCTTTTTGTGCAGGGAGTTATGCCTCTGGGGCAGCTGTGGGGCCCCATCGCCATGGGCTGGTCCATTGGATGTCCCCCCAGAGGGGTGCCTGTAAGGTGGCGGCGGAGGAGCCGAGGAGCCTCCAGTCGGCGGTCTGGTGGAGGAGGGGGCTGGTCTCGAAGAACTAGAAGAACTGGGGGGAGCCGGGCCTCGGCTTGGTGTGGGTGGGAGGGGCTTCTCTCGGTTGTTGTGGGAGGAGGAGGTCTGGCCTCTTTGGTTGGGAGTAGATGGGTGGTTGGGAGTAGACGGGGGGTTGGTGCGGTTGGCCCTATTGAAGGGAGGCGGAGGAGGAGGGGCAGAGGTACTGTGCTTCATGCCACTGCCCGTGGAGGAATTGCTGCTAGGGGGTCGGGAGATGTCAGGTAGGGAGGGGCGCTGGGAACGCCGGGGCTCTGGAGGGGATGGCTTATCGGCTGGTCCGGGGGAAGAGGAGCGGCCAATGGGTTGTCGGGGGGCAGCAGGTCGAGAGCCAGGAGGACGCAGGGCTGATCGACCCACTGAGCTGTCTGGATGAGAGGAAAATTTACAGTTTTTAGGACCAACATTGACATACAGCAATAGACTTAAGAGCTAAATAATTGTTACATGGCACTACAAAACCCGATGTGATATTCCTCCACTTCCTGTTATACATTTAGTTTTGTCTACCTGGGACGACATACTTTATCCCAAATTGTAATCATAATGACAGGTATCATATATGTCTTTAGGGAGATGAGCTCTTTTACATGGCATCTTTTCTCAATCACCCTCTCTGTTGAGAGCAGTGGGCACCCTCGGGTGCAGCATGGTGGAGACCAGCCCAAACCAAAATAGGTTAATACTAGTCAATCTATAAATAAGGTAACTGTTCATTCAGTTAAAATTTTTCCAAAACATATTTGAATAATAACCCTACTGAACAGAAGGGCCATTGTGCACCTCTCTCTCCATGTCTGTCAGCGTGCAGACGCTGATTGGAAACTAAGAAAATGTACTTTGCATTAATAAACATTTTCGAAAACACTCCCCTATTTTCTTTTCCCACTAAATGCTTTTATAGGTTTTACATATTTTATTAAGATTATTACAATTATTATAAATGCATTTTTAACATATATACAGATCCACAAAACCTCTGAGACAGCTCATATACTCAAGAGTAGAACTATGGTGCTTGTCATATACTGGTAGTTTTATGGCTTAAGACTATTATTCAACTGGTGCTCATAAGCATGGTGCTCTGCAGAAAAACTATGTATTTTGAATAACTAAATGAAAAACAACAATACAGCTTATAAACAACATTTTATTCCATCATTGGTATTTTGCATGGAAACCCAAGGGTGAAACAATAAAAAGACTATACTTGGGACGTCCAGATGTGAGCTTAATCAAAGCCAGCTAACATTAACATGTTGGCAAATAAACACTAGCGCAGTGGAACCTTATTAACCACACGGGTAATATGCAATAGAGCATATTTGACCACGTTGGAAAAAAACTAAAGCTAGATCTCATGCTCCCAGAATGAGGTCCAGAATGCTGCCAGACTTTAAGCTTTTAAATTATATGACTAACTATCTAAAGAATTGACACCCCCAAAATATTGAATCTCTAATTAAATGCTTTTAACCTTAGTGTGAAGTCCATTGTTAAAGTTACTAGAGGCAGTTTACCTGTAGGAGGTGATTTTGACGACTCCTACAGTTTGCTTGGTGTAATTATTTTCCCTAACCAACACAGAGGTTGTGAAGGATGATCGCAGTCACTGCATATCGTTAAGCAATGGTGTTTTAAGCAATGGCGCATTTACGCAATGGTGCAATTCTATGAAATTATTTTAAACAGAAAAATACTAAAAATTTTAAGCAATGGTGCAATTCTTTTAACAGGTAGTACTATAAGACAGCAAAAAAAAAATCTTATTTTGACTTTTGCAATTCCAAATAAGCTATTGTTAGGATATAGGTAAAATACTGCAAACTTGTAGTTTAAATTCGTAAAACAGCAAATACTAAGCAATCACAGTACATGGTTTTTACCTCCAACAGGCCGTAGTTTTGGCACACCTCCTGCAAAAAGGCCTCCCATAGGCGTTGGTCCTCCTGAAGCAAACCCCCCTCCACCTCCCCCTCCACCTCCTCCAGATGGCTCTAATATAAATGAGATGTCAAATGTTACTGACACAAATAAAGCTTTAGAAAATTGTTAAAATTAACAATTTCTATGAGTTTACTGTTTATGTATCGTATATGTTTTATTCTATCAATAACTGACAATATTTCTCCCAAATAACGACATTGTAATTTTGAGCATCTATTTATAGAAAATGACTTAGCATACAGTGTAAGTGTACATAATAATAATAATACATTTTATTTATAAAGAGCTTTTATGACACTCACAAACATTACGTGTACTAAACTGTGTGTTTGTTGTTATTAATATCTCTTGAATATAAACGATTAATAGATAGAACATAATTGTCAAAATACTTTTTTTTAACTCACTCTCAATGATGGGTGCACTTCTGTCATTCACCACACCAACACTCTTTAACCTGGCTCCTTTGCAGATATCAGAAAGCAAAGCTCCTCTGTTCTTTGCCTCATCCCGAGCCAATTTAGGTGGGTTAGTGTTTGCCTGTGACATTAGCAACCCAAGTATTACAAGTCCTGACACTCCAACCAATTAACCTTTAATTGAAAATGATTTGTTTAAATCTGCAGATTTTCAACAAAAACATTGCGCCTACAGATTTAAATGGTTCTGTGTTAATTCTGACCACATTGAATACACTAAATGCATGAATGTTATGAAGAAATTCCATAACTTTGTTACGTATGATGATTGGATGTAAACAGCAATATTAAATCTTACTGTGTGCCTTTAAGTTAGCACATGACACAAAGGCCATACTATATGTTGTACTCTCTGAGAGGTGGTGTCGAACGTTCACTGACCTGGCTGAACGTGGGGGGTGGAGGGGGTCCTGGAGGAGGAGGGGGAGGAATGGGCATCCTGTCGCTCTGCTGTCACTTTAGGGGGCGGAGGAGTAATTTCACTGTCTCAGCTCTGACGACACACTGACTCCTGCTAAACGTGAGGAAGAGGCGTATGTTCAAGGAACAAGTCAAATCTGTCAATTGGCATGCATGGCTCTCAACGTGGGTCTAACTTAAGCCATGACAATCAAATCAATCATTGAAACTGAATTGCTGAAAAACTTTAAATTAAAATCTGTATCTGGAAACTGTATTTCTCAGTGGTGGACAGTAACAAAGTACCTTTTTCATGTATCATCCATTCTGGGAGACTTTTTAAACTGAAATATCCTACTGTTTGGTTTGCATGTCTAAAATACTAAATAATAGTACTTTTACTTTTGATACTCGAGTATTTTTAAAGCAGGTACTTTTGTACTTTCACTCAAGAATAAATGTTTATTGAAGACTTATACTTTTAGTACAGTAATATTTAGCAAGGGTGCACTTTCACTGAAGTACAGGATTTGTGTACTTCGTCCACCATTGGTATTTCTACACATCAAATGAGGTCACACTAGCTTCCAAAACCAGTTTGCTGTCTTGTCATGGGCTTCTTGTGGACATGACACATTGAAATGGTTTCAATAACTCCACCCTCCCTCCTCCATTCCATTGGTTACCTAGTGGAGTTTAGAGCTGGTTTCCAGAGATGGCAAACAATTGGAATGTCACTGAGCAAGCTTTTGCGTGAGACAACAAGAAACTGAGATAAATTATTTGAAAATATAGAACGGCTAGATCTATTATAAAATAACGTGGTACTAATAACATTGAAATAAACAGTATTATTTTTGTTTCGTTTTATTCTGGGTTAATATATTATCAAATGTTCATAATATGCCAAAAACTAAGCAACTAAACAAAGCTATTCATTAGGGCAAGCAGTCCTCACTGCAAAATTACAGCAGTTAAAACTGTACTGATTCAATCAGTGTTTGCGAAGGCGAAGAGTAGCTTGTTGAAACCGGAGATTCCGAAGAGTGGTGGCTTTTTTTTTTTTACTAGCAGTAGTACTACTAGTTAAACATAATGGCTTTCATCTATACCCAAATCAACGTTCATACCATCCACCGTCGGTTGGAATCTCATTATGTCCACACTGTCCAGTTTTTCAGTTCTTCACACGCTCCAGTTTACAGAGCAGAGGCCAGTTTTTCTAAGGAAGCTTTTTTTTTGCTTTTGTGGATAAGGAAGTAGCCTAACTTTAGCGAACTTGGCTTGTTCAACCATCGTAACAGTTTTGCACTCGTACAAGTGATCATGCAAGAATCGATTACATAAAATACGTGTTTGTGACTAAATCAACAATTAAACTTAACCTAAACTGTCTCGGGATCATGGATGGATTTGTACCCGAACTTACCCCGTCTCGGAAGATTGAGAGTCCTGTTCTCCAAAACAACATGAATGGAAACAGCTGGTGTAGCAGTTCCTACACTCGTGCTATCGTTCCGCCTCGAGACTTGTGACCGTTTTCTAGCGAACGCTAAGCAATATTGCAGAAACCTAAAAAACGTAGTCTTAAATTCGCAAACTAGCCAGTTCCGTTAGCTTGCCACCTAACTTCTAGAAGCAATCTGTTTTTCTTTTTGCCAGCTGTCAGCAATGCCCGGTCGTATACAAATTAGCTTGCTGTCGTAAACAACTGCTGTTAAGAAAGTTTAGAAGTTAACTCCTGAAGGCTATCAACGGTTAATTAAACTTACAACTTAATAATATAAACACTTTTAAATGCATTCTTTAACCGCACGCAACGCCAGAAAACTCGTCAGTACATGACCCGTTTCGATGATTCTCACGAAACCCGGAAATGGGCCGTCCAGCACAAAATGGAGGCAGGTAACCGGATCACGGACAAGGATCAATCTGTTGGAAAACAGCGACCCACTTGGATAGGCCCGTGTCAATGAAGCAAACATGTAACAGGTGATATCATGATGTGTAAAAAAACAAACCAAAATCATTCCTGAAATATTTATTGCTTATCTAGAAAATTACTTGTTTGTGATTGCATTGCCATTCAGTCTCTTTAAATAGGCTTTGACTAATTAAAAGGCACTGTTGAACGACTCGTTCACTATATGCTTTCGCATAAGCCCACCCACTTCAAAATATTGAGATTTAACACCTGGAGCTTATCCAACAGAAACATACCTAGAGGCAAATCTCGCTTCTTTTTTTTGCAAATTTTCAAATCCATTAACGTTGTGCACGTCATTGTGGACATGTTCATTCAAAAGTAAAACAATTCTTAAACCTCTAATTTATGGAAGCATTAATAAAACTGTCACAGTTAAAATAAAAACATTTGAAAAATGTATTTTGTAAGGTGACAATGTAATCTTGAGATTGCTTTGCAAACTTCCTGTCAAAATGAAAATTATATTTAGCATTTTCCAGTCAAAATGAACATTAAATATAAAAGTTACTTTGCATTCTCATTTGTCGTTCCACATTCACATACTGTGAAGACAACACAATGTAGGTCAATATAAAAAATATAAATGAGATTTTAAAATTATAAACTCATATTCAATTTCATTGTGCTGGGCCCAAGGACTGTTAATTTGAAAATTTAAATTAAATCTTTCAGCCATTCAATCAAGGCGCCCAAAGTGCCCAACCCCTATATGCTCATACACAGGTGTGATAAATCGTTGATCCAGTTCTTCTCTTCTTAATGTTCATTTATGGCCAAATATATACAGTATCCTACTAGGGCGGCTGTTAACAAATATAGCAGGAGCCCCTCTTAGCAACCCTGATAACCGAGGTGGAAATGGCAACATAATTTTCGCTCTTCATACATATGAGCAGCTCATTATTTTAAACAAAGATGCCACACAAACCCCCAATATTCGTCACCATCGAAGGAGCATCTCTGTTGTCGCTTTCGAAATCAGACAAGTATGTTGTTTGTGAATTTTGGAGTCTGGCTTTAATGTAAACTATAGCAAGTGACTACAGTTGTTGACACAAACAAATACTTGAATAAATTAAGGGATAATATTGTAGAACGTTAGTTTGATTGGACGATTGCGCACACAACAATATAGCCTACAGTCATACGGGGATTTTGGACAGGTTGGAATGACTTGACAGATTGCATCCCCATTTTCACATGGATTGTCCTTGAGCCCCTGCAACACAATGAAACGTCAAAGACGCTTTCTTTTTAAATGTAGCTAACTTAACAGCATGCGAATATGGAACAGCCAATGATATCCAAATACCTTTTGTCTAAAATATTTTAACTGAAAATTTTAAATTTAATGTTCACATTTGCGAGTGGGAAATGGAAATACAATCTCAGGATTATATTGCCACTTCACCTACTGCATTTTCATTAGAATTTTGACAGATGTGCTTTATTAATCGCTGGGGCCTGGATCAACTGTGGCGTCTCTAGCTTGCTGATCATGCTGTTAATGCCTTTGGGGTGCATGACTGATTAACCTCAAAAGTCTTTCCAGTTTATAAAAATATATATCTTAAACGGCTTAAGAAATGTATTATTTACCCAAGCTTTGGTGGACTTTAATCAAAATATGAATATTACGACTTACTCATGTCACATCTTACTTGAATATTTTAAATATATCGACTGCTTTTGTGAGACTACAATCAAGTAACAAACTGATTTGTGCATTTGCTGAGTTTAGAGACAATGAAATCCTTTGAGTGAATAAATTACACCAGTCAATATACACTGTCTGTCAAATGCTAAGCAGGTTGACCCATTCTTTACTGCAACAAGCAAACGAGATAATCTTTACTTGTTACTTAAGGGTCATTTTGAGAATGGCAACCAATTGGACTTTTGAAACAAGCTAGGTGGCATTAGGCATTGAATCTATTAGATATATAATTACATTTACTAAGCCATAGTTTATGGACATTCAGAATACGACACAAGTCATTGGTGGGGCAACTAGCTAGAAGATAGTAAATTAACTTTATAGGGGCTTGAGTTAAACAAAAAAAAAAGATGCCATTTATTTTTCAAAGAATCAAGGAAGGATAATCAGGAAGTTAGTCCCTACAGCTTGGGTTGGAACTTAAATCTGTTGATAGTTTATGCAGTATTAAGACAAGTGGTTTGATTAAGTTATTTCCCAGACAACACCTCAGCCAGCAGTAATGCACAGTTTCATTTCACACCGAAGAAATCGACGCATCATAATCAAAAACTTATGAAAATATAGATATACTCATATTCCCTTCAGTTTTGCTCTCAAAATAATCAAGATTATTTATACCCGTGGCCAGCCTTAGGCTACAAATGAGTGTCACCATCTATTTAATGAATGTGCTGAAAGCACAAGTTTTTCCATATACTATGGTTGAAGTGCAATTTTTTAAAACAAAATTTCAAGTATTATCTTCAGAAGCCCAATTAGTATAGTCCAAAATATTGACTCCTCCTCTTGAAAGTCCTCTTCCGATGCCTGAGGGTGTTTCTGCTGCCCTCTGCCATCTTCCGAGGGGTATGAACCTTTTTCAAAGAGGTCATGTGGTGCAGTCTGGTCATAGAATACCCGCATCTCAAACTCACTCTCCTGGTGAGACGGGTGACCATAAATGCCGATCCCTACGGGCCGTACAAACTCGCCAGGCACTACAACCACATCCTGGCCACAGGTTGCCGACTGCAGCTTGTATGTGTCAAAGCTGGGCCGTAGAGTCTTGTCAGACACATACAAGTCTGCATCACCCTTAAGGCTAAGCATGTTAAGAATGATCCTTCCATCATGGTTTAGGCGCAGGTAGCTGTAGTTGCCTGCCCCAATGTGTCCCTGAACTACATGGAGCAACACCCACTGTTCAGGAACACTCTCCTCCTCCGTGGGGTATAGGAACCCTCTTGACTGGGACAAGAGGACGGCTACAGCTAGGACACTACAGCTCATCATCATGGTGAAGTTTTCAGTCTCCAACAGGAGGACACATTCCTTCCTCAATCTGTAGTAAGCCTGGTTATATAACAAAAAATATATAACTATTTAAAAAACATTGTTAGGACATTGTTTGAATGAGACACCAATATAAGGCGACTGTATTAAAACATAATAAACAGCCTGTAACTGGCAAACGTGGTATTAAGGCTGCAGTAGTGAAAACAAAGTTAAATTAAGTACAGGGCAAATACCTGGAAAAATCGGAAACACATGGTAAAATAAGACTTGGAATTGAGTAGAAAAACACGAGGAACGTGAAAAACCATGAAACGGCCATTGTGAAGGTTTTTAAAACTTTACTATTAAAAATAAATACTAGGACATATGGTACACAGTCAGGGCCCGTGTAGTAGAGGATCAATAATTAAATAAATATAGATCTAAAAATAGGCATAACGTTAGCCTAATAGATTACAGTGCAGATCATCTGACGCTTTTTCTGCTCACCCAGCTCTAATAAACGGGCTTACTCCAGCCAGGCTGTTTAGGTTTCACTGATTACCAGAACTAGTGGTGGCAGTACTACGTCTGTTAACGATGAGCAATGTGGAACTGATCTGCAAGTTCAAAAGTATCTATCCGTCAATTAATTGACAGTTTCTGTAACGTCAAGCTAACGTTAGGACAGGATTGTGATCTGACAACAGCTTAATGCATGCTAACGCAATGAAATGTTGATTTTGGGTCCTAATATTGCTAGCTTTGTAGCTCACATAGAAGCAGGAAGCTAATCAATCAACAATTCACCGACTTAAATGCCCCATCCACACACACACACACAAATAAAAAAAAATACAGGAAATCAGTTAACTTACTTTAGCTAGCGTTAGGTTATTGAGCCATGTGAGTTAGCTAGAATCTAGACTAGTCTAGAGTAGACTCGGTCTAGTTGTTTGCATAAATGCTAACCTACTCTAATGTTTCACACACTCCAGCGCATATATTATTATGCTACATGAAGTAAAACTACCAGCTATGTAGGCACTTACCTGTACATGATTTCTGTCAGAAGGGTATTTTCTTATTGTATCTGCTGGTAGCTTAGATAGTGGACAAACAGTTCCGATAGCTCCTTTATAATGAGTCTTTTAAGTAGACGAAGTAGTCGGAAAAATGACCTACTGCCCTCTAGAGTGAGATTCAGAGTATAACACATTATATGTATATAAATAACGTAAGCATGTAACACATAACCTAAATAATTCGCATCTTTATACAAATTGAAGATGTATTCGAGACGATTAAAATAGACAGTGTGGCGTGGGCCATAGCAATGTCCACTTCAAGTGTTAAAACAAGGCCAAACCTTAATGTTTTTGTCAGTTCTCAAATCCCAATAAATATAAATTTCTAAACGTTTTGAACCTACTATTTTGACGGAACACCACATCATGCACAGACATTTTAAATAAGTATGTATATTTAAGAAGCCAAAATGTAGTAGAAGCGTAGAATTGAGATGTCATCAAGGTAATGCTCCCCACTGTTTAACACAATAACAAAGCACACGTTCATAGTGAAGCCTTTCATTCCAAAGTCAAACATGTTTATGAATGGCACATTGGCAAAAAGAAAACTATTGGCACAACAGCTGTGATAGTAGTGTTGCCAAAGCAGAAGTGAAGATGCAGTACAAAGTAACACTAGGTGAGCTCACCATGTTAGTACTGCATAACTTATGCTTGAAACTGCACTGCAATTAATGAACAGCATGGACATCGGCTCTCATCAGCTGTCACCATCTGACCTAAAATAATCTCATTGTATCTCTCTCCCAAGTCTACCACATCACGAGACTGTTTCATTTATTATACTTAGCTCTTTGTGTTATACATTGTGAACTCCTTCCACAGTTTTGTAACTTTCTTTTTTAACATTTGTTCTATGTTCTTGCCCCTAGTATAGTCATCAATAGATATATATAAAAAAAACATCTACAATCTCAAATTAATCTTGTTTCCAGGCATACACACTCACACCTCACTCATAAAATCAACTGCACTACTTTCAGTTTGTTTTTAGTCTTTTTTTTTTTTTTACTTTAATGAACACCAACTGTTCTTAAACAAAAAGCACAACAAATGTTCCAAGGAAAGAATCTTGACAATAAATTGGATAATCTTCTCTGGTTTTCAAAGCCACATCATATAGTAAATTCTATATAGATATACTTGTTCATCACATCTTTATGTAGTTCTGTAATGGTAGGAACAATATTTACTTGCAGTGGCATACCACTGCTTCTATGTAATAATTATTGCAAACCACTTGACCAATTTAAGGCTTCTGAGTTTAATAGCAGTGTAAGTAATCATGTTACTACAAAGCTCAAACTAGGCCTGTATGAAATTCTGAACCTTAATGAACTCAAACAGGCCTTTCTGATGTTGTCTCGGACTTAAGGCCCCAAGAAAGTAGTATCACCCTATTCGATTTTCTTTAATGCAATGGTCAAAGCAACATTAAAATAAATCACTAAATCTATGTGTTATAAAAACTGATTTTTGGAGCAGAATTTTTTTTGTGAGTGGCAGAAACAGAGATGTTTCAAATATGCCCACTCTTTAGTTTTTCATCCTGTACAACCTTTAGAACGTCAGGAAGGAGTCGGGAACACATTGACAGGGATCTATGATTTGATATAATGATCCAATGAAGGACTGGGTTAAGGGGGAGATGTGGGTAAGGTAACCATGAACATTGCTATTTAGATTTGTGGAACTTCTTTTGAAAGAATGCTTGCATTACACATTATACATTGTAGTACCATGCTAGCGCTGCTCGCCTTGTCCTAACCATTAGCGAAAGAGAATCAGTGCCATTTGCCATGAGTCCGTAACTACTCCTAACAAAACAGTTATTAACCCCATTCTGCCAAAGGGCCATTTCATTTACCCTATCAGAATGCTCAGAAGGGGGCAAAAATCAGCAACTTACCCCAACGGCAAATAAAGTAAAAAAAACAAAAACAAAACAAAAATGGTTATTTGCTTGTGCAGAAAACAAACAAAAATAAGCAAACCAGCAACACAGAATAACATACTTCATGCATTCAAAAAGTGGTAAACGGGGAACGACAAAGGGGAAATTCACAGTTTTCAAAATATTTTTAACTGTTTGTTAGATAGAACAGTTAAAGAGCGTGTTTCTATAAGGTAAGAAATCTTACAATTGTTTTAGTTTGTCAATTAAATGCCAATAGCAGAGCTCATTTCATATATAGGCATTACCACTATGGGCAGAATGGGGATAACTACATTCTTTGTCTGAAATTAATTTGCTAGTATAAAGTCTCTACGCGTGGATAAATTCTTGGCTTGTCTGCTTTCGTTCTGTTTAGTTATGAGAAATTAAGCCTGCTTTGAATTCACTCGCTTTCCCTCTCTGGTCTGCAAGGGGGTGCCGAGGCAGCATAATTCTTGGAGGTCCGCGCTGGAAAAGGGGGTGGGAGTTCAGACTGGGGGCACTTTGCGCTGGAGTAGATACTGGTGGATGTCATCCGCATCACGCTTGAGCCAGGCAGCATTGAGGAGAATGTTCTCGCAGCACTGCTGCACCGTGCGCTCGGCAGCAGGGGCATGGTGACTCTCAAAGAAACTCTGTAAAGACAGGAACAGATAAGAGATCATTGCTATTTATAGCCCTTATCACATAACATTAAACAATGCACTTTGATTGGAAAATGTCTAAAAACATCAGGACAACCCAGTAGCCATTATGACCTTTCAGCCTCATCCTTGAGCTTGTCAGGAGACTCACCTTTACTTCTGCAGCCATTTTGTCAACAGCAAATCCATCTACAGAAAGCTGAAAAATCACAGGAATGAGTTAGTATGACGCACCCCTTTTGCAATTTCTTCCAAAGCACAGACATAGAGTACGTGAATTTAATAAGTTGCTAGGATATTGACAAGGACTTTGTGACACAGGAATTGCCTTAACTGTATAAAAGTTTGAATGATTTGTTATAGCACAATAGGAAAAAGTGGAAAAAGATGAATGCATATATTAAGATTTTACCTTAATGAGCCGTGAAATGAGGAAGCCACCTTGGTATCGGTTATGAAGCTCCTCCCAGTTGTCCTTGACAAACTTCCATGCTGCTTTCCGGCCGTGTTTACTGCTGCCGGCCACACCCCCGATTACTGACACAGTGTCCTGTGGACGAACCTCTTCCTGTGGGATGTGAATCAGCTTTTTAAGACCAATGGCAGTTCAGTACATAAAAGCATATTGTTGTCTTTGTACATTTGTCTTCCAGACATGGCTGATCAGACATACAGTAGTTCTACGTACAGAAAGGGCAAAGGTAAGGACTTTCTGGATAAGGTCAGGAGCAGATATGGCTCCCAGTACTCTCTCTATGCGGTTCCTCTCCTCCTGCATATCAGCCTGCTTGTGAAGCTGAGAAAGGAGAAAACATAACAATGAAATAAAACCGTTGGATCCATGACTAAGGTCTTGTCCATCTACGTCAGTGCTGAATTTATATGGACAGCATGATTTTAACTTACCTTGTTGCAGTGCACAATATTGTTACTCTATAAAGGTCTCATGGCATTCATCTTTTAGTAAGGCAGATTAAAGACTGACACTTACTTTCAACATTGTGTCCAATGTGGTACTGTCTCCATGCTTCAGCACCGTCAGGTACACCTGGAGAGGAACAGAAAGGCTTGAAGTTGGGTGTCAGAATATTTAAATTATTAGTTTCAAATTTTTAACATGTACTATTTGATTTTGTTAATCAAAGGTTTTATTGCTGTTAACCGCTGTAAATAATAGTTTGGAAAAGTGCTATAAAAATAAAGCTTTATTATGACAATCATACGAGAGGAGCAGTGCCACTGCTGAACGATACGAACCGCTGATATAAAATGTTATCAAATAATTAGTTTGTCGTTTTCTTCTCATTTTCTAAACGCACACGATTTCTCCACTCTGAGAAGCCAGATTTAAGTGTTATCAAAGAAACAACAGCTGAAAAAAAAAACATCATACTGTCACAGTTCAGCAGTTTGCAATTGGATGCACAAAAATGCAGCAGCACACAACAACCAGCAGCAATCAATGCTCTCGAAGCGTGGCGGTCAGTGTCGCTGCTAACAAAGCAAGTACACTGTACTACTATACCAGTCCATGTGCTTAACCTGTGGCCTGGCAAGGCAAAATGTATTCAATATTTGGTTTTGTGCATGTGCAGTGCTTACTGGGCTCCGGAGGTCAGCGGGGAGGATCTGCTTGCCTTCCACATGATCCTTGAATCTCCGACGAGCTTCCTCCAGCGTTGGTTTGTGTCCCGCCTTTCCTAGCTTTCCCAGTACCAAACTCCTCAACAGGGCATCCAGGTGACCTAGAAGGGGGAGAAGAAAAGGAGTCAGACCATCAACTGTAAGTAGAAGAACCTACGGAAAAATCAGTTTTTATTAAAATTATAAAGATTAAACCGTCAACTGTACTTCAACTTATAAACAGATTCCCTGACATTGTGGGTAACCAATTTGAACATCGGTTAATATAGACCCAAGAACCTCTTAAACACTTTCCCCCTCAATCCTCAAGGGACTACTCACCTTCTCCAGGCCGGCTATCCCAGCCTAGCTTAAATCCGATGGGCGTGAAAAGTTCCCGGATGAACTCCTGGATCTCCTCGTGGAAGTCGGTATGGGATAGTAGGGAGGAGAGCACACCCAGGTTACAGCTCAGGTCGCTCCACACTGTGTAGTTGGGCTCATTCACGAAGGCCTCCATCAGCTTCAGCACCTGCACTGTGCTGATCATGCCTGCGCGCGACTGAGAAAGAGGTGTGTGGGTGATAAGAGTCAAAACCCTCACAGGGCCATTCAGCAACACATACACAAACCAGAGGGGATTGCAACGGTGCATAGTCACTGGATGACAGTAACGACACACTTATCAATTCAATGCATTTATTTTTCACTGGACATTCTCCCAAATTGTTCAGGCCAAGGGAACAGTGTGCTCAGTAACAGAAGGTGGTTCGGAGAAAAAGGAAGTACTGATGGCGAGTCATCCTCTCTGTATTTGCAGAAAGTCCACATTTGCAACACAAAAGTTTAAATGTATGACAATAAAAGAAGAACCTTTGATACAGTGCTTCCTCATTACATTCTGGTCAAACCCTTTCCAAATCTAAATCCTCCAATTGATAGCAGCAATTGAGGTTTTCAAAAGGGCACGTTGTATTCTAATCTAAAACCACAACTACAGATTTGACTGAAATCTGTTTTAAAGATAGAGGCTAACTCCCATTTAGTGCAGTGAATTGAAGGAAAATAATCATAATCATCTGCACCAAATATAAACAGACAGGGTGTCTAGAAGATGTGGGTCTCTTTCTCACCAATGAGAAAAGGTCGTTCTGCAGGCCCAGCCGGTCCACAGGCAGCAGGGTGAGGTCTCGGATGCCAGGCAGCAAGCTCTCCAGCATGGACGAGCTGTACTGGATACGGTAGAATCCCACTGTGCCAGGGTTGATCTAGTCAGGAGTAAAAAGATACTAAACAGCAGCTACAGCCAGGCTATCAAGGAATGAACCTTTTTGTACATGTGGTCTTATACAGTATGAAGCAACATCAAGAAAGAAGGAGTCCTACAACTAAATATTGGGTGAAAAGACACCTTATAAGATACACACATATACACAAATATTGAAATATATATATATATTTGTAAAGGAATATGGCCATTCTGTCCGAGTGGCAAACCTCTCAATTACTTAATTATTAAAGTCAGGGATGTTTTTGATTTGTTTTTGCCACATGAATAGCATAACCAGAGCATTCAGGCAATCCTGTGTCATGGCGTTCCTCAGGTAGGTCTTGATCATCTTCAAAGTGGAGAAGCACCCCTCTTGACTCTCACTGTCACAATAATCTTTTAATGATGGTACATCCTTTCAATTGCAGTACCCAGCCAACACATGAAAAACATATGAAAATAAGAAATAGGCCTAAATTAACTTTTTTCACCAACGTCCCAGGACGGTTGGCCTATTTAAAAGAAACAACTAGTAACATTACAAAAAAAAGAGGCCTGTTAATACAATAATAAAAAGAAACATATGCGCTGAACGCACAACCAAAGCGGCGTCTTTTTGGTGGTGTTTGTTCGCTTGCATAAAATATTTTTTTATTGCAGCCCGGTACCTCCGGTACTATAGAAAATGAGTACCGTCAAATATTTTGAATTTCGGCATTGACTTGGTACCGAAGCATCGGTTCTTGTGACATCCCTTTTATCCACTTCTTCATTGTGTTTCCTCACCCCAACCCTGTGGCCGTCCAGTTGCGTAGCGAAGTAAACTCTGCAGAGCATGACAAGCTTGACCGTATTCTCCTTATCATGCGTGCCCTCGTACACTCATGTTTCTTAATTTTCTCTGATAGATGTTTCATGTCCCTTACTCCTGTAACAGTCCATGTTGTTGTATCTGTCCTAGTTGTTAAAAAAAAAGAAGGCATGGGAAGAAAAATATGGCATCCATGACTGCATCCAGCTAGCCAAGCCTTTTTGCCATACCAACTATGGCACAATTGTACTTTTTTTTTTCTTTTCACTAGCCTGTTGTTCCATCTTAATATCAGGTTGATCTGGTCCAAGCTCTTTAACTCGTATTTTCTCCAGTGGTTCTCTCAAATGGGTTTTGATGAAGAGATAAGGTCAAATCTTGTATCCGCGTTCATCATCACTGTCCTCTCTCTGGATACAATAGCAGATTGCAAACCAACTTTCTCTACCACAGGCGGGCTCCGCTTGGGGCAATACATTTATCGCCCTTCTGGCAGCAGATTCGAGGATGCTGATGGGCTAAATTTATGTTGCTATGAGTATTTTTTCTGTCAGTTATTGGCCGTGCTGCTGCACTCAAAGGGCAATTTTTCTAGCCCCAGTAGAGATATTTAGAGAAAGGGGATTAACCATAGACATAGACACATGTCTATGGGATGAACAGGCAGTTATTTTTACCCCAAATATAATGATTTATATTTTATATATTGCACGTTATTGTGCATTTTAAACACATAAGTAATTATTGTTTTAAAAATATTCCACAAGAAAGAGCCAGGGAGGGTGGCACCCTATCACCCTCTACTGGCCAGCCGCCACTGTCCTTACCCTAACCAATATTTGACTTTTTTTATGAAGTAAAAAAGAAAATGCGGTTAGTTTTTCAAAGCATTGTTGAAGAAAAACTTTGACTTCACTTTTATTTTCCATTATCGGACATAATTAATTTCCAACATTTTGCAACATCCCTGTTCCAGTGCTTGAGGGGGGCCTGACCAAAAAAGTCTGAGAACCACTGTGCTAGAACAGCAAGTCCAATCCATGGAGGCGCCACCTTGCAATTTACAGGACTTAAAAGTGTATGCTGCTAACGTCTTGGTGCCAGATACCACAGGACACCTTCAGAGGTCTTGTGGAGTCTATGCCTAGATGGGTCAGAGCTGTTTTGGCGGCACAAGGGAGGCCTACACAATATTAGGCAGGTGGTTGTAATGTTGTGGCTGATAGTGTGTGTTTATTAGTTGGTCTGTTCAATATTTGGTGGTTCCATGAACTCTTACCAACCCCCTCTTATTGGTAAACATGACATTGGTCTGCAGAAACAGCAGAATAGTCAGTCTAACCAAATAACCAGACTTTCAGATATTGTCATGACCTTATTTTGAACTGATTGACTCTTTTTGACCAGCAGACAGCTCCATTACACTGCCACTAAAACTCCAGTAAACCTTGTGGTCAGACAGTGGTGTTTGGCCATACCTTGACCCACTGGTCAGGGCCGATGTCATTGAGGGTGATGGTAGTCTCCGGGCTGTCCAGCAGCACTTTAAGCTTGGTGCAGCTGGGGTCATCGCTCGAACAAATACTGATGGGCACCATCCAGCTGGGACAGTCTTCACCTGGGATGAGCAGGGGGCATATAAAGGGAGAAAATAAAACAAAACAAACGCAAATATGATATACTTAAACTTTTGGAACAACTAATTTGACCACGTATGAGCGTCAATTTCTACGTGCAAAGGACACACTCACCATTATGTGGCCCACTGGCACAGAATTTTTTCTGACACAGCTTTAGGATGCGGTTATCCCCTTGCTGAAAATGTAATTACCATTCCCATGAGTCCATAGAAAGTGATTTACTATGGTACTGTTCTTCCCAGACAATAAATATGGTTAAAGAACAAACAATCTAGTCCTAAAAGTGGGGCCGAACTCACCTGTTCCTGGTCCACTTCAATAATAGGAAAACCCATTTGCTTGGTCCAGGAACTCATGACGGCGGCAATGGGTTTTCCACTAGCCTGCTCCAGACAGTCCCACAGATCCTCTGTCGAACAGGCAAGGCAGTCACAGAGGGTCAGACCCATCACATTAACGCATGATGTAGCAAATCAAGGATGGCCTTCAGTTAACAACCTACCTGTTGCTGCATTTTTATGTTGGAACTTTAAAAGATAAGAGTTCATTCCTTTCCTAAAATCCTGCAAAGCACGTAGAAAATTGTATTACAAGATAAGAAGTCTTTGGGGGGAAAAATAACATTAGCATTAGCTTTCCTGCTCTGTGAAAGAGTCAGCCCCTCACCTCATCTCCTATGTAGTTGTGCAGCATGCGGATGACAGATGCTCCTTTGCTGTAGGATATGGCATCAAAGATTTCATCCACCTCCGATGGGTGACCCACACTCACCTATAGCCCAGAGCAATAGAATACATGAAAATTACATTTAAATCATTATGTGATTCTGTCGATAAGGTCAAAATGTTTAGGAAAAACAACACATGACATAAAGGATAGTAGAAATTAGTCTATCGTATAGCCACCTCGATGGGATGGCTATTGTCCAGGGCATCCAGGTCCAGGGCTCGGGTGTAGTCTGCCGAAACAAACTGAGTCCATATGTCATACTCTGGGAAGCAGTGGTCCACACACAGATACTCAATCCACGATGCAAAACCCTCATTAAGCCACAGGTGGGTCCACCATTCCTGTGAGCGCAATAAATTACATTATATTCAATGCAATTAATGAGTCAATAAAGCACGAATGGCACTGAAACTGTACTCACTTAACTTTAAGAAATGGTAACCAAAGCCGGTTTGGTTAGGATTGAACCAATTTGTACGTTTGATACATTTTAAACAATTTATGACAAGACTGGTCTATATCAAATTAGTCGTTAAGGAATGTGTGGGGTTGGTTACCATAGTGACCAAATTTCCGAACCACTGATGAGCCAACTCGTGTCCCACCACAAGGGCAACCCACTGCCGAGAGGACGAGCACGAGTTCTTTGGGTCAATCAGCAGCGCTGTCTCCCTAGGAAACCATGAAAGAGGTCAGCGTTAGTCGATTTCTCCTGGTGAGGACAAGCCCACAGATTCTCCCAGAAGGATGTAGCTTCCCTTAACACAGACAACAGCAACAATTGCATTTTCAAATAGTAGGCCACTAGGTTTTACCTGTAAGTAACAAGGCCCCAGTTTTCCATGGCACCTAGATGGAGGAAGCACCAATCATGTCATTTTATAACTAGAACACACATTTACCAGTCGAACGTGATTTCACAAATACAGTACGAAGAGGCCATGATGTTTACTAACCAGCAGCAAAATCAGCAATAGCTATGAGATCAATTTTAGGCAACGGATAAGGAACATTGAAGTAATCTTTGTAGAACGGTAAGGTCTTTGTCGCAACCTACAAAGGTCATGGGAAAGAAAATTAGTGGGATTTTGAACTGTTAAAAGCAAAAGCTTTTAACATTTACATTGAAACTTACAAACAAAAATCACCAGCTCCAATGATATTACAGAAGAAACCCCATTAGGTCAACTAAGCAATATGCTTACCTCCAGTGCAAATTTCCCTTGTTCTGCCTTCCCAGTGGGTGTATAGACACGCACCGTCACACCGTCAGATGATTGGCTCTCCACGAAGTCAAATTCTCCAATAACAAATGCTACAAGGTATGTGGACATGATGGGCGTGGTAGCAAACTTCACTTCCACAAGGCTGTCGTCTTCTGGATATGGCTTTCGATCAATGACATTCTAGGGCAGACATGGACAAGGTAGGTCTTGACAAAACATATCCCAAGTATGAAAGGATTTGCAAGAAGATGTGACAAACCAGAGAGAGAAGCTATTTTGGCCAAGAATATCTTTATCAACGGCATCATGACCAGGTGTGAGTCACATAATATTTTAAATACAAGCTTATGTATTTTTTTCTTCAGCAGGCAATTTTAAACTTTACATGTAGCTATTTACGAAATTCCAACAGACATACAGATGACCAGAGGGTCACTACTCAATGACTTAAAAGGTCTGTGTAGTGTTGCAAAAGGTATAATTGAGAAAGAGGCTGTTTGGAGATTCCAGGAGGAATAAAAGCCTGTGACACATACCATATTTGACAAGGCTACTCGGTCTTTGAGAACTATCAGGGAGATGTCAAAGGTAGCTTTGATAGCTGGCTCGTCCCAACAGGGGAAGGCTCTGCGAGCGTCTGTGGCCTGGAAGGAAAATAATTTAGAGGGACACCATGTGGGTCAGAGGCAACACACTGAGCTCCTCAAAGCAATCTGGCACATGTTCGCAGCATGCTACAGTCGGCTTACATCAAAGGCTAGAGCAAAATTTACATTGCCTCCAACATGGAAGGATCCCCAAGACAGCTGAGATATATTTTATCGGACAGGTTTTACGAAACAAGAATTACACATCAATACGAGGCAGATTGTCTCACCCAAATTCAATTGGCAAAATAATAAACACTGACAAGTCACATGACCATCAGTCCTGTGGCAACATTGACAAACAGGATCGTACAAAGGGCTGCTACAACCTTTAAAGCCCTACTAAACTTAACAACAGTTATGAGAGCGGGCCTTTCAGTTACCTCAAACTGTGTGACTGCAGCATAGCGAACTTCTCCTGTAGGAGTTGCATATTTACTTCTATAGAAGCCTTTCATTTTGTCATTCAGCTCACCAACAAAGTCTATCTTCAGCGTACCGGATCCTGAGAAAACACAATCAAATTAATTTGGCATATACCACTGTAACAACAGATAGTTACAGTTACAGTCGTTATCAAACACCACAATAGCCTTGGCTTTAGTTCAAATTGTAAGAGCACAAGCACTGCAGCATTTAATAGTCACAAAGTCCTTACCTTTTTGAAGAGCGCTAGGAAAGGAGAGAGTGACTTTCTCGTCCTCATTTTGATAGTTGAAACCTGTAGCATTTATTTCTGAAACACATTTAGAGGGAAGTTACAGGTAATTTAGCTTTTCCTCTGAAATCATGCATTCAATGTATTTTATAAACAGATCTGAAAAGTCAAAACTGCTTTAGCTGTTTCAATCCATAGAAACTTGGAAGAGTAAAAAAAAAAAGGACTCAATCTCACCCTCACCTTCTCCTCCCTCTGGTACAAAGGATGCTGTGATGATATCGATGTCAGCGCAGTTCATTACAATCTGATTTGTGGGATTTGTAACCTGGAAACAAACAAAAAAGAAATCCACAAATCAGGTCTCGCACACTTCTTCATATCCTCGGGTGAAAACGGACCCAAAGATTGTTTGCCTCAACTAAGTGTAACTAATATTTATTTTTACAGTTATTTTGATATACAAATGAAGCGCTTGATGGTTGAACAGGAAGGCAAGACTGTAATTACAGAAAACTGAGTAGCCCTTCTATTCAGATCTAAAAGATCACTTACTTTTATAACAAGTATAAGGCTAACATATTGACCATACAGCAGTGAATGTAGCAATATGCAAACTAACTCAATTCAACAGTATATTCACATCTGCAAGTAAACCAGCAACTCCTCCAAGCAGCTCCAACAAAACAAACCACAGTAGGTACCAGTACAAGTGAGTTGTGTTTAATTGTTAGTTTCTAGATTAAAAGGAAACTAATCCAACTAAGAAAATAAAACAAAGTACTTTAGTTGCAGTTGCTTGCATAAAATTGCATTTGTTGAGGCTATACGCAAATCCTTAAAAAAACTACATTTACATAGCCTGAAGCGGTTAGGATGCAACTGGAGCTACAACCCAGGGCCAATGAGGTCTGAATCCAAACTCCAAGCGGACCGCTGAAAGGTGTACTCCGTAAGGAAACCCAAATATGGGCTTCTTAGGCTAGTCTGCATTAAGCTCAATAAACCTGTGTCTACCTTCTGTAAATTACGGTAACTTACAGCAGGTAGACACAGGTTTGTTGAGCTTACTTACCGCTTCAGCATTGATCACAATGTGAATGGCCTCCAATGCCCTTATTATTATTTTTAACCTGATATATCAGGAAAACCTCAACTAAACTACTGGGTATTTTTAACTTGTGACAAATACAGGACATCTGAATTGGGAAGTATTGCAATCTCATACTTGTGACCAGGAGCCTTGCAAACCACACCTGTCATCACGCTTCAATTCGACCATGACAAATTAAAAAACAAGTCTGTTGTGTATGGTGTGGTGCATTATTTGGTTTACACCCACAACATACCGAGACTCGATGGCAAGTATGCAAGGTGACAGACACGCACCACACTTTATGGGCCAATCTCTGACTAACGTTACAGTTCGAGGCAATGCAACTGATCCTAGTCATTTCATACTCGTAATTATTAAACCCACTCTAGTCATCAGTTTTAGGTTTCGTAAAATAGGTGTGGTAAAATAGGTGGACCTATGGGTAAAACTGACTTGAGGCAGAATCTGGAGGGCTAACGAAGACATTTGTTTGCTATTATTTTGCTATCTGGCTTATAATGGTTTGCTAGCAAGTACCGTGATAAGCAAAATAACAATCCACATTGCTGACTAACTGGGCATGACCTTTCCAAAAGTACCCATGCAATCGCAAGTTGATTTAGGTTTCTTAATCTGCGCTAGTTAGCTAAGGTAACCAAAGGAAGGTAGAAATCAACATAACATTAGGTTCGCTCTGTTCGTCCTCTGCTGTGCCGTCAATCTACTTTACTTGGCTGTTTAAAATTGTGAGGCAGCTTCATGTTAGCTCGATAGCTAGCTTTAGCATGTGTTAAATGTTAGCTAGCTGGCTAGTTAGCCAGTTACCTAAAACGGTACGGTTAACCACATAAGCACACTCTGTTAATCAGCAAAAAATATTTCCGTTAGCACTGACGTGAGCTAACCAGTGTTAACCAGATAGATACTATTTTGCATAAAAATGCGTAACTAACGCGTTACTGTTAGCTACTACGTTACTAGCTTAAGCGTGAGCAAGATACAGTTGAACGTTAGCCGTCGAAAAGTTACTATTAAATTAGCTTAGTAACGTGTCTCCGTCATGCAACTAAAACTGTAAAGTTAGTTATCTAACGTTAGCAATCGACATACCTCCACCGCCGCCTCCAGCTTGCCCTCGAAAGTGAAGTCGATTAGGTCGGGCTTCAAGCTCAAACCGTAGTTGACGGGGTAAACGTCAGTGGGCAACCGTACGAAGGGCCTCCTTTCAGGCATGGTGACTATGTTTTGGCTAGCAGCGTTAGCGAACACGGTAACGTTACTTTGTATTAACCTAAATGGTAAACTAGAGTTGCACAAGATAGACTTCGAGTATAAGACTGGATCTCGGGGTATGACTCTTTTTACGAATGATAGCGAAACCCAACGGCCCAGAACCAGCAACATACAATCCTTAGAATTGTTGCCAGCAGGTCCTCCCCTTCAAATCCACAGAAACAACTCGATGTGAACGAGCGCCGCCCAATGAAGAAATAACGTCATTGCGTTGCAGCGGGACACTGGAGTGTAGTGCTGGGGCGACTCGTCGACAAGTCGATTCAAAACGATTTCGAAAATACGTGGATTTGCCCTCATGTGTGTTGTGACGCATCGCAACTAAGTTAAAGACAAAGGAAAAAAATGGATTTCCATGCAGTCAGGGTTTTCCATGCATATACAAAGCGGTAGCCTCCGTCAAATTTCGTGCCATCTCTGACAAAACTGACGGGTGTCTTCATGGAAAACATTATTTTCTAACAAGCCTAGCACTTGGTGGGTTTCTGATGGATTTGTTGCTGCAAATGCGGCATTACACCGTCGCCGATGTGGTAGAGCTGTAGGCCTACTCTGAACTCCTAAGTCAAGCCAGCTAGTTTATATAAAATATTTTTATTCTAATTCTAACGCAATGAAAGTGGAGTGGATTCACATGATTTGTTATTTTAGATTTTCTTTAGGCTTAAGTTTATTTGATAAGCAATTGAATCTAACTAAAACCAATAAACATAGGCTTGATAAACCTTACAGTGAGGGTGTCAATAAATACATAATAAATAAGGTTTAATAGTTATAGAGGGGTGCATAGACATTAGGCCTATATTAATCGAGTGTTAAACAAATCTTTAAAAAATAATCATTAGATTAGTAGACTAATCGAAAAAATAATAATAATCGTTAGATTAATCGTTGGAAAATGTATGGTTATGTGCAGCCCTATATGGACTAGGTGTTTTTTTTTCCAAAGAGGCGTGGAAAGTGAGTGATGTTTCCATACACATGTTTTTTCCTAAATGTTTACGTTCAGTTAAATAAAATGTTCCTTTAAAACAGTTTTTAAACAAATAAATATGGTAATACAAATCTCAAATGGAAAGTTATCCTAGATTCCTAGTATGTGAAGTGAGTAGAAAGTGAGAAAATAATTTATAGAAAGCACAAAGCACAACAGGACATGTTTTCAAATACAACCATATCAACTATATTTGTTTATATAGCCTATATATTACATAGCCTACAGTGACCATTGCAAGGTATAGGAAAATTATAAACACAAGAAATGTTACTGTATTTCAATATTTTTGTCATATCTCTCTGTTAACTATATGGTCCTTAAACGTTTCTTTTTCTCTTTGCCTTGGTCCTTCAATGAACACGTGCCTGATTGCATAATGTACGCCTTGAATAATATCGGTTGATCTATTTAATCTTTCACTGTTAAGTTCAAAGCTGCAGTAACATTGCCTTGACCATACTGTAATTTGCTGAGAAAAATACCTGTTACATCTGTGAGAAACAACGATATGATGTGATCTGATGCGCATTTAGCTGCCTAGATGTGCACGACGCTCGCGAACGCAACCACAATTCAGCAAGATGGCGATGTCCATGAGAAGGACGTTTTTAAATCTTCATCGAATAACATGCAGAACTTTAAAGGTATTGTTATTTCATGAATCTTTCTAGTTCATCGATGGTTTTCCTCATACTTCCACTTTGATAACCTGACTTTAATGTCAATGTGGAATCTAGCGTTAGCAGTAGTATACTCTTGTGTATGTACATTTGGCATATCCACCTGCGGTTACCTGCTTTGTTCGTACACCCAGTCGTTATAGGCATAGCAATGAAATGTCATGAAAGATAATACTAGTACTAGCATCATTTATGGTACACATGTATGGGCACGGTGTGTGTAGCAGACGTCAGCTAGCAACACTGGATTTGTATTAACTCAAACCTGGTAGACAATTCTTTTGAAATGTTGTCTGAATTCTAATCATTTTATTGGTCCAGCAATTGTTTAGTGCATCTCCACGACTTGTGAAGATGATGGCAACGTCAGTCCCATCTGAACGAATCTTCTCAGAAACAGGGCTGATAATAACAGAGAAGAAACTGAATCAGTCACTAAGTTTAGTTTTCCTTAATGCCAATCTGCCCTAAAGACAATGTTTCACCCTTAATATACCAGTACTACCAGAACTAAGAATTGTTGGATGCTGCTGTTTTGCATGTATTTGTTATGTGGCACACTATGTCCTGATTTGAGTGTGATATTAGTTTGGAATGGTTTGAGTTTTGGAGAGTGATTGAAATAATATACAGATATTATATATGTGTAATAGGCCGTCTATCCGCTGGGAAGAAATTGCGGAGACAAAAAGCATTTGGCCTGAAATTATTCAGTATTCAGTACATCAGTATTATCTTGGCACTCTTCTAGAAACTGTTGTAGCATTGTAGCATTAACCCCACAACTTCTTTGTAGGTTATTTTCTTTATTATGCTTATGTTCATATTTTCCAGAATGCAGAAGCTTCATTGGATATATGGAACCCTACACCCTTCGTGGTTCCGGTACGAACGAAAAAGCGTTATTTCATCCCACCAGCCGTGGGGCTAAAGGAGAGGAGCCAAGGCGATCAGGAGGCCAAAGCTAGAGCAGCTGGGATTGTTATTCGACAGGAATACATGGAGAGAGCCATTAACATCGCCTGCACTGGTATGAATTAATCAGTTAAAACCAATTCATATAGCCTTCTTTCTTAAGTTAATTACTACAATGAATGCAAATATGTCAAAGCTTTGATATGTCAATTTGTAGATAGGTAATGGGATTGTGTAAAGTAATTAAAATTTTGTCCAATAACAATATGACCTATAGCCTATAATGAGGTTGGTTGGTTTGAAACAACGTTTTCAAATGTTTGTCCTTTCTCTGACAGCGGGAGTCTTTGACCCCTACATCCCTCCCGAGGGAGATGCCCGCCTATCCAGTCTTTCCAAAGAGGGCTTAAAACAACGCACAGAGCAGATCAAACAGAGTGCCGCCTCACAGCTAGCGTGAGCTCTTTAACCAGTCATTCCTTTTAGAAAAACTCATCATCTACAGAGACACACCACGCTGTTCACGCTTACCAAAATATCTGTCTTAACATGTCTTCTTTAAGAATATATTTTTTTGCTTAATGTTTCTAACAAGTTTAATCATGCTAAACCAAATCTATAACTTCTGGCACACGTGGCTATAGTATAAGATGTAGGACTGAGTTAAGGGGCATTAGAAGGAGCGCTATTACGAGCTATCTCCAACTTGAGCACTGGTTTGCTCATCAATCCATCTATCAATTCAGGTCTACTACCTGTCCATCTTTGCAGTGGGTGTAAATGGTTTGGCAGCAAAATGTGACGAACGTTATTTCACTTTATACTCGCCCACTAACAGCTGTCAGTTGCTATATTGCTTGTGCACTTAAAAGTAAGCAAATGATGAGCTGGGCCTATTGGATATCTCACAGTGGAAAAAAACGAGTGCTTACCGTGAGCATTTAGACAGTGAGGTGTTGTAAACATGATATTATAATATATTCAATTACTAAATGTTAAGGCATTATAAAGCATTAAGGCATTAAAGGAATTAAGGCATTACCTTTGCTGAACTATTATTAACAGCTGTACGTCCTGCGTAATTTACCAGTTAATGATGTTTACACTCCACATAAAATTGGCATTCTGCATTAGATGCAATTAACTGCTTTGCTAGTCAGGCATGTTGGTAGGCTGTTTTTTGTAGTGGTTGCAACAGTAGACTAATCCCCTTTAGCAATTGTAATGTTAAAATGAATGCTACTATGCGGTGACAAAGTTTTTGAACTGTTCATTATAGTCATTTCTGGAAAATACAATTAACTCATTGTATCATTGTACACATTAAATTAAGTCCCCAGTAGACTGTGGCTCTCCCAGTCTTTACCAGTATCATTCTCTGATATTGTACACTTAAGCTCAATGTTACTATGTACTTTTGCAGTATACGCAAGATCAAAGAGCATGACTCAGAGTTCACTACTAAGACGTTTCCTGAGCGGGCTCAGGATATCTTCATTGAGGCTCACAATGCTCTGACACAGTAAGGGACTATCATTCTCATAAACTCACTGTTGTCCTTGAAATAGAGTGGTGATCCATGCCCTGTGTATGTATACATGGTACTTGTTAGTTTTAACAGAAAGAGTGTAATGTTGCAACTTGTATGTAGTATATGATGATGGTTGTGGTGTATTCCCCTTACTTGCCTTATGTCTTTCAGGTTTGACAAACAGAAGCTCCACTTGCTGGTGACAGAGAGGTGCTACCCAGTAAGGTTACCTTTATCCTCAAATTGCCCTCTAAATCCCTCTCCCTTATGGTCGTTCACATAGAAGAGCTTGTCCTCACATTGTTCCTTTCTCTGGTGCTGAGTTTACCACTGTATCTGCCTGTCCCTGTGTAGGAGATGACTAGGGGGAACCGCTACAAGACTCTGCGTTGGAGGTTCTTGGAGTCCCTGGAGCCCCCCAGAGTAGTCCATGCCCGCTGCCCTGACATGGTCAGCAAAGGCAACCTATATGGTCAAGTGACATTGCGCATGCACTCCAGACAGGTGAGAGGCCCCCCCTTGCATTACATTGGCAATGTAGTGTCCTGAAGTTTGTGTTACAATCATGCAGTATTTCAGCAAATTGTGAATCATTTATTCCAAATGTCGTTTTGCTGTGCTCAGACCCTAGCTGTTTATGACCGCTTTGGGCGGCTGATGATGGGCAGCGAGGAGGAAGCCAGAGATGTCCTGGAGTACCTGGTCCTAGAGAGGCACCTGGTCAACCCATATGGCAGATGGAGGTTACATGGCAAGATTGTACCATCATGGGCCCCTGCAAAGGACCCTATCATCAAGGTGACCTTATAGACTACATTTGTCATTGAATTCATATGCTTCTATATACTGTATGTTAATTTCTCATTCTATTCTATTCTAGACTGTTATGATCCCTGGCCCTGAGCTCAAGCCAGGAGAAGAGTTTGAGGCCCTCAACTATGAAGTTCCCAAGCCTGCGGCAGTGCAGTGGCACAAGTAGCCCACAGTCAGGCGAAGTTTGGAACTATCTGCAGATAATGAATGAACATACCCAGCGGCGATCATTTAGCTTTTTTTAAATAAAAGAAATTTATGAATCATCAACTTTCTAGTCCAACTTTCTGCACTCTGTCATGAATAACAAATGAATATCCAACTGTGTAGAGATGGTATGGTTTATTTCAGTAACTAATATAATACATGTTCATTTTAAAGAATACAAAAATAAAATGTCCCATCTTTTTCATACATTTCGATCTTGAATGAATCAAAAACAAGAAAATGTGTTTCTGGATAAACACATCAATCATCGTTAACATACAAAAAGATGTGTTAGGAATGTATGATCTTTTTTTCTACCATACAAAGGGACGACACACCCATTCAAAAAACACAACATGCAAAAATTCTCACAAAACTAGGTTGGTCCCTTGAAAATAGTCGAACATGCTGTTCTGCACGTGGAATAGATTACGGTCCAGTCTTAACTCAGTGGGTCACTAATTACAGAGTGAAATTGGGTACAGTAGCCCCAAATAAGAAAGTAATAGACCATTACTAATTCTACCCTCTCATCAAAAGAACTGCGAACAAAAAGTCTCACCTCCACATGACTAACGTTTCAAAAGTTTACAATCGGGGGCAGGGGGACAGCTTAGTTTAGTTAATTTAGTAGGCATTGCTTGTTTTGCACTCCAAATATGAATATTTATTGATCTCATTGTCCCATCCCAATGAATTATATCTGGTTGTTGGTTACTCTAAGAAAGATGTGTTTGATGTATTGCATGCAAAGAGTCAACATCACTGACTAAAACGTTTAGGTACATATACATTATATGAACATACTTTATTACATATAAGTATTTAATTTGTTAACTGTGGGGTAACAGAAAAAAGCATTTTGGTTGATCTTAAAGTTTTTCAAATTGTCTATACACTGACAACTATTTGAATTTACAAAGGAAATTGGAACTCTAGAGCTGCACCTGTCCCTGCTGAAAATTTGCCTTCTGGAATTCCCCTGTGTCTTATCAGGCTGGCTCTACTTAAAAGAAAAGCATTCAATCACGTTGCGTATTGAGACTCTCAGTCCATGCCTTTTTGCATGTGTATTACAGTAGATGGTGCACAAAAGGCAGCGGTATCATATGAAGAATTGTCAACCCAAGCTTTAATAGGCTTTCAATAGAATACTATCTGTGCTTACTTATTTGACTATTTTTCATGACTTTTATAGAACAAATGACTGGACTTTTAGGGACTGAAAAGACATCTGTTCATATTTGTGGGCAGTATTAAATATGTGATGTGGGCAGTATTAAATATGCAATGTTTATGGTGTGTTTGGTAGACACGATACATTGATATTTCAATGTTTAATGTTTTTGTCACTGGCACTGACTCCATCGACTACTTAGGCTATGCAGTTCGGTTATAACCTGGAGATAAAAGGTAATACTGATCATGTGACTAGTGCTGGCAACAAAAAAGTCTCTTAATTTATCGTTATGCTACGAAGTTTACTTGGTCAATAGTTTGGTGTATTTGAATTCCCTGTTGGTCAAAACGTTTTGACATACTTTATTTTACTTTTAGTAAGTAACAGTCAGGCATGTCAGTAACTTATGGGATATTAAATAGGCATTATAATCTATATATCTTTCTGGATTTCAGCATTATAGTCTCCCTTAACAATTTACCAGTAACTTGAACAAATGACAGCTCCCCCTCCACGTTTCAAGCATACACGCTCTTGATAACTCTTGAATTCTATTTAACTGGTGCATGTAATGTCTGATACTACGATGGATCCAACAATAGGTTAACAGGATGTTACAGAAGAGCACATTGTCACTTACAGACATACAAAGATACAAAATACAAGTTCCAAAAGGGGATCAAAGTAGGTAGAAGAGACATCGTCTATAAGATGTTCGCTTATTCTGAACAGTGGCATTATTGGAATTCAGTTTGCACAGCCATCTCAGCCTTTGGCTCACTAGGGCATTGCTGGTGTAGCAGTCTGGGTTTGGGGGAATAGAGTGACTGATGATTTTTTTGGGTCAGCAACCTGTATTTTTATAGTTCCACTGAAATAGGCCTCACTTGAGGACTTTGCATCGTGAACCAAGATAGAAGGTTAGACAAGACGCTGCAGTGCGTGATGTAACTGATGACTGACTTGTCTGTTGGTCACAGGTCGGATGGGAAGAGAAAGGCCTCTGCAGCACTTTCAGCATCACCCTCCTCTTCTTCTTCCTCTTCAGGAATATTTTCAGGCTCCCATGTAAAAACGTCTGAGACGCTGTCCTGCTCCATATCCCAAGGACACAGTGCATCCCGTCGAGCCAGAGGTATGTTGACCTTCATGTCGATGGGAGCCATTTGAGCTACTTCATTAGAGAGTTCTCCCAGAGACTCTGTGACTTGGTCTATTCCACAACTAGACATATGGACACTGCTTTCAGTTGACTTTTCTTGACCCTCAGACTCCCATGGACAAACATCTGCTTGAATGCTAGCTTGTCCTTTGCTACTTTCTTGATCTGTAGTTTCCCATGGACACACATCTGCTTGAAGGCTAGCTTTTCTTTTGCTAGTTTCCTGATCAGTAGTTTCCCATGGACAAACATCTGCTTGAAGGCTAACTTTTCTTTTGCTAGTTTCCTGATCAGTAGTTTCCCATGGACAAATATCTGCTTGAAGGCTAGCTTTTCTTGTACAAGTTTCTTGATCAGTAGTTTCCCAGGGACAAACATCTGGCTGAGCACTGTCTTGTCTTTTAGTCTTTTCTAGTCCTTTGAAGACATCAGTCTGATTAATGAAGTCTTTCTCTGTCTTCTCTGGCTCCTCTGTTTCCCAAGGGCATACATTTCCTCTTGTACCGTTGTCCTCTTGTTTGATTTGAAATGATTCCGTTTCCAAGGGACCCACATCCGTTTGAGCACTGTCTTGTTTGGGTATATTTTGTATAGTTTTGGAGGCGGCAGTTTTTGTGTTGTCCTGAGGCTCAATGTTTTCTAATTCCTCTGTTTCCCAAGGACAAATATTGATGTTGGGGCTGTTATTTCTGAGTAATGTTTCTGTTTTATTGGAGCCCATTTCTGCATTACTGTCTTTTTGAATCGTTGTCCCTATGTCTCCTGTTTCCCATGGGCAAACATCTGCTTTTTTGCTATCATGCCTTTCTTGTTCCTCAGTTTCCCATGGGCAAATATTTATCTTTATTGTAGTTGCTTCCTGCAATGATGATTCTTTAGTTTTTTCAATAACAAGTGGCTTAAGGCTCTCCTCCTGTGGACAAATATCTGTGACACTGTTAAGAGGTTCAGGGAATTCCCATGGACAACTTGCTGCTGTGGCAATCATCTTTTTAGCTAATTGTGGGTCACTTATCATGGTGGCAGATTTGTCAATTTCATATTTTTTCCCTTCAGTTGCTGTATCATCAGATTCCCAAGGACAGACATTAGGTCTTACATCCTTTTGTTGTATTGGTTCTTTAACCAATCCTGTAGTCTCTGAAGGATTAACATTTTCATAAATAACTTCAGTATGTGTTGGTCCAACAGGGGATTCTTGCACATCCCAAGGACAGACACCAGCACGGCTCTCTTGTCTCTTTGAAGGCTCAAGGTTTTGGACAGCTTCCCAGGGACATATATCTGTTGCTTTTTGACTCAGAGGCCCTTGTTTCTGCAGCAACTCTATGGACATTGAGGTATTTGAAGTGGTAGGGCTATCTTGGGATTCCCATGGACACACATCGGCATGGACACTGGCTCGTCTCTTCAAGATGTCCTCTTCTTGAGATTGCCAGTGACCTACACTGGCCTTTTCAGATAGCCGTGTGTCCTCCACCTCCCAGGGACAGATGTCTGCTATGATACTCTGTTGCTTCTGTAGACATTGCTTGGAGGAGTCGGGAACATCCCATGGACATACATCTGCATGGGAAATACTCAGAGTGGGCGTCATTTTGTTACTGCCTCTTCTGTGGGTGGAAGGAGTTCTAGATGAGATGCTGCTCCCGGCTTCCCAACAACTGATGTTGCTCCGTGCACTGTTTTGTCTCGACACAAACACATTTTCATACATGCTATCCTTTTGTTTATCGTCTGCTTCACAAGGATAGACAGTGGACTTTACAATCAAAAGCCTCCTTGGACTTCTTTCTGAGGAATCTCCTGACAACATTCGGACTGCGTTCTGTTTCACAAGACAAGGTTTGCCTTCAACTGTTGTCGTTCTTCTTTTTTGCAGTAACTTCTTTTCCAGACTTGGATTTCTACTTGCTGGTGTTGATTGTGTTGCCGGGGATGTGGATTCTCTGCTCTCTTGTTTGTGTTCGAAAATGGAGTCTTCTTTCTTTAATTTGCCGTCCATCTCCCTTTTTGACTTTTCTTTTAGGCTCGCATCAACGGATCCTATGAACCCTTTCACAGAGAGCCACCTTTGGGTGGAATTCCGAAAGGAGAAAACCCGCTGGTCCTTTGGAGCCTTTGGGGTGTTTGGTACACTGGCCGAGATATGAGCCTGGGGTTTAGGAGACTCACAATCCGCCTCTAAATTAGTTTCTGCTACAGGGGCTGGGCCTGGTACATGATCCCAGGGGCAGACATGTACCAGGGGTGATGATAAACTGTCTGGGCTCTTTGGATCATCACTTTGGCTGGGAGCATAGGTTACATGCTTCTGGCTCTTGTCTGTAGGCCGTTCCACCTCCATCTCCCAGGGACAGATCTCAGCCTTGTCAAATGAGTGGGACTGGAGTGCACTGGTGGTCTGGTCCTTGATGGTGATGTCCAGTCCAGATCGCGTCTTTAGGGACTGCGTCTTTACAGAGCTGCACATGTTTACCTGGGCTATCTCCACAACCTGGGTTCGGGGGGAGGATAGACTCTGGGATTTATGGAGTTTGCGCTCAGGATGTAGCAGATTGTTATCCATTGTAAGGTTCTGGGCACTGGCCGACTTACAGATGAGCGGGGCAATGTCCAGGGAGTCCGTCTCCGATTGCCGAGAGGCTCTTTTGGCCATATTGGCCCTCATCATGGAGTCATGCAATGATGGGTCTTTATCCCTGACACAGTCATGTTCACTTTGGGATTTGCGCAGCACTGGTGAAGGCAGTTTCACTGAGTCATTCTTGTGATTCACACTTCTGGTATCAGGGATCTCCTTAAAAGTCCTTGATTGATCTACATTTCTGCCAGCCATGGAAATGTCTTTGTCCTCACGACTGCATTGCCGGCTCATAGATTCTGGGATCTCTGTAATGCGTTTAATAATGGACCTGCCCAACCCGCGACGAGAGCTCCGCTTCTTCTGCAGGTGAGGGTTGTTTGTTGTCATCTTCTTGGTCTTGTGAACCTCCAGCTGGGCATACAATTTCTTCAGTTCATCCTGGTCCATGTGAATAGGAGAAGGGAAGGATTGAGGGGTTGAGGAAGGGATGTTGGGAGAGATTGAGGGAAGGTAGGAGACATAGGGTACAGTTAGTTGGAGGAAAGTTGAAGCAAATTTTAATTTCAGGGAAATCATGATTAGGGAAAGAGATTGGTCAATGGAGGAAGGGAATGGAGAAAACACAGGTCATACAGTGTTTATTCCAGTCTTTACGGAGACTTACGGCATTTGATAACGGCAGGTTTTTATAATGAAAATTATAATTCACTTTAAATTGCAAGTTAAAAGCTGTTAAACCGATGCAACCGATGGTTATCACTTTAGAGGATGTTTAGTTGCTTTATTGTACGTTATTCATAGTTTCTGCCTCTTTTAGCCCACTTTGGCGTAATTCACATTGACACTCAATAGGGCTGCAGGGGAGCGAGAGCGTTTACCCGAATATCATCGGGATCCAAGCTGTGGTCACTCCAAGCAGAGTGAAAGCTGCTGTTGAGGTAGGAGCCGGAGCGTCGCAAGTCCACTTCATCCTCATACACCTCTGCAGCAATCTCTTCTCGCCCTGGCCTTGACACGTGAAGAAACTAGCACATGGAAAACGAAAAAAAGCGTGTCACTGTCTGCCGTACTTGGTAACTGCAACATCTGCAGACATCTCCACTGGCACACGAAAAGAGGATGGAAGTGACCTGCCTAGCAGTATTCATTTTAGATGGATGAACAACCTTACTGACTAAGGGAACAAAATAACTGCCAAATACCTTGGGAATAAAGAGCAGAGCAAGTGTCACTGTGATTGTAACATGAGTGTGGGTAAAAAACAGCATCAACATCCAATCAGGGTGGAGAGAGGGTAAAACAAACCTAAGAAAGAGAGAGATACAAAAAGGTTTATCATTTTAGTTTAATCTTTGCCCCAGGTATATGTTAACATGGTTTGTAGGTAGCGGAATGGGTACCGGAGCAGATGGAAGGTGGAGGAGAGTAATAGCTCGTTGTGGATGGCGATGCCCATGTAGCGAGGCTCGTGGAAAGCAGAAGGGACGGGCTTCACCGCACTGCACAGGAAGCTTCCCCAGCATAGAAACAGCAGCTCGGCTGGAGGATAAAGCAAAAGGCCACGTCTTAGTAATGGGCCACCTTTAAAGTCAAACGTTTGTTATAGGTATGTTACATGATAAGTGTTTCATTTCTCGGATGTTTTGTCTGCCTCTAAAATGCACTGTGATGGCTTTCACTTTTGATCTAAAAAGTTAGATGTTGTACTTCATTTACATTAAATCGTTAGAGCTTGGTGTGAGACTTTGCAGGGGAACTGGGCGTGTTACTAGGCGTGTGGTACTAGTTCCCTCACCCACAGCCATCATGTAGTCCCAGCGGTCCAGGTCACAGAGGCTGAATCCCTGGCCGTCCGAGGTGATGGACGTGATGAGCAAAGGGATGTTACGCTCGCGGTTCTGGAGAACGCCCACTGTCCACGCACACAGGAACCAGCTGACGGTCCCCACTATCACCCCCAGCATCCTCAGCAGGTGGAGGCTGGACATGTAGGGCACTCTCTGGGCTGTTCGTGATAGGAACACCCTCAGCACTCTGCAGCAACAGAAACCATGCGTTTGCAATAGCTTGTCAGGAACAATTAGACGTTAAATAAATGTAACACCTTTACAACCATACAAAAAATAATAATTAATGTAGACAGTAATCATGGTGACATATGACAACAGACAACTACAACTAACTTACCGGTACATCTTCAGTGTCACTGTTCCATATACAATGGCAAAGCCCAACATTCTCACCCAACGAAGCAATATGCATCGAAAGGTACTTGGCTTGAAGTATAGGATGAAGACCTTGAGATAAGTAAAAGGAGAAAAGTAAACCAAACAAATGGGCTACCCAAGTTAACCAAGGTATAAACTAATTTAATGCATACCAAATGATGATAAGCACTGTTACATTAGTATGCTTTGGTATTAGGGTACACTGCATGTTCTAGAACAATTCATATATTTATATAAATTCACTCTTCAAGAATATGACTTTGGGATGCTATTTATAAACCATGGTAGTTCATAGGCTATTGTAATTTGAAAGTACTATGCACTAAAATGCACTAATGTCCACAAAATGGGTACAAATGAACTTAATGCCCCCTGAAAATGAAATAGTTTCTTACGTGTCACACATAAATTGTGTAATTGTGTAAAATGTATTTGAAATTCTCCAAGCTTTATTTGTGTTTACGTGAAAGTTGCATGGATTCTTTGAATCTGTCCTAGATAAAGATGGCTCAGGCAGATCAAATAGGCTGAGAAGTGAAGAGGTCAGTGGGGCACCCCAGGGAGTGGCCTGCAGAGATGAGAGGAGCGGCCACCCTCACAACCTTTCCTCAGTCCTGCCAGAGCAGCTCAGAGAGGCTCAGAGCCGCTGTCGCTCATTCAGGTCTTTGTACTGGCTTTTATTGACAGCTGAAATGGTCACTAGAGGCATTTGTCTGTGTAGTGCCGATTTAATCTTTTCTTTTTAGATGCAGAACTGTATTTTCCACAATTGTCAGTAGGATGGTGGTCCATGTGAACATGGCGATGACATTAGCACACACTGGAATTGTCTGATTCACTAGGCTGAACTGGTCCACAGGAATGTGACAACTCAATAGGTGTTTTGATTGATTGGATCTATCCGTCGCTATTAAATTAATGTAAAGATGCAATGGGAGAGGGTTAAATAATATAAGAGTGCATTTGAGCAATTACATATTATTCAAGGCACCACCCCACACGCACACACACACACACACACACACACACACACAAATACCACCCCTATCCAATCTAAATCGTCCGTTATGATATAATCCCTAGCACTGTGCAGTGATCTGAAAAGAGCATTCTAATCTCACACTGTTCAGTCAAACACTCACAGGGAAGTAGAGCAGCAGAGAGCCAAACAGGATCGTCTCCAGCAGCAGGAGACCTGAAGCCCTGATCCTCTGGAAGGTGGAACATAGAGATACAGAGTTTGAGTCCGGGATTTTTGATAAACATAACTAGTTTGATAAACATAACTAGTTGATTAGAACCAAATCTTAGCTTGTGTAATCAAGTTGTGGATCTTTTCAAGTCCAATCCTTGATCAATAATTGAAATAAACGTAGCTATAAGAGACTCATAGAGAACATGACAATTAGGATAGTTTAGTGTTGTAAAGTGCTCAGTACTACATGAGTTAGCGGGTATTTAGCCACATTTAGCTCAGCGCGCCTCAGCAACTCCTGTGTTCCTGCCTGAGAATTCCCTCACCCTGCTGCGTCGGTGCTGGTAGGCCACCAGCATGCTGATAAACACCAGCAGCATGAAGAGGCCCTGCACCGCCAGCACCCCAGCCCTCAGGAACCAGTCCTCCTGCACCCAGCAGGGGGAGCCATCCTGGCACTGCCTGCAACCCGGCCAGCAGGGCAGGCATACTGGCACGGCAGGGTAGCACGCAGCACCACCCATCCCACCACTGACACCATCAGTCTCGTTCAGGACTAGGTCTTCTACGACAGACAGATAAACATACAGATGGAGAGAAACATAAACAGATGGACTTTGACCCTGATTAAGAAAGGAAAGACTGACGTTGACCTGTTTTTTTAATTAAGAAGTAGATGCAATCCTTTACTTTTGACTGTGCCATCAACGTTTTTATGGTTTGGGTGCCAAAGGTCTTAAGATTGTATGCATACCTAAAAACTTATCATAAGGACATTTACTTTCATTCCATGTCTTTTTAAGTAAAGTGAAACTTATTTCAGCTGTGTGAAATTTCGGAACTAACCTCTTCACATCTACATTAATGATCACAAAACCACCCTCTATGTAAGATGGTATTTCCAGTATGTCTTGTAAAGATTAGTATTGTTTTGTTCATCTTAACAGGACATGTGCAAATATAAGGAGACTGCAGCCAGTTATCTGGGCAGGAATTGCTTACCCCCAGTGTCCTGAGAGTCCAACTGGTGGCTATAGAATCCCTCTTTGCAGCGGCAACAGTACTGTCCTAGTCTGAACCCCTGTTCAGGGATGGGCTCACACTGGGAAGACATTGACCAAGTATACCTTAGTTTAGTAAACCTTAGGGCACATATATTTGTCATTCTCTTCCTCACCTATTCGTACAAGCCTCTTAAGGGAAACTCCAGACTTTTTGGCATTTAAAAAATAGCAGTTTATTCAGTTGATTGTTAACACCCTTTAGAAATAGTAGTTCTACATTGTCTACAGCCAAGACCTGCATCAGTCTTCGGTCTCATATTTCTGTACACAAAGTGGGACAACTGAATGTGAATGTATCCGTATCAAAACAGTAAAGTATCTCAAGTTTAGATACTCAACTAGAATTAACTCTCAACTATTGTTTAGATTCTAAACAATAGTTGAGAGCTATTTCAGTTGAGTTGCTTGTGGTGCTCTGTTCGGGTTTACTTGTTGAGAGACCCACATAAACCACTGCTTGAAAAACTCAACTTTCTTTGCATTGTCAACTTGCCATGTGAGTCTATCATTTTTCTGCACAAAATGATATCGGCATGTTTTCCCAGTCTAATGTCTGTCTTGACACTAATTCTCCTAGCTCAAATCAATCCAGGAATGCGCGTACGCACACTCTTTGCCGCACTCTATGTTAATCTAAGTTAAAACCTAAATGGATGTGTAATGCCTCAACTCAAAAGCATTAACCTTTTTTTGCAATGGAAATCCCATGCACACTTGTCTAATTCTCTCTCTCTCTCTCTCTCTCTCTCTCTCTCTCTCTCTCTCTCTTACTGTAGCACACACAGCTACATAGTAGCATGGTATGTGAAAATTACCACCCATTTACATTTTATTGAAAGGGTTAAACACTAATGTGCCATGGATTACACTGGGTCATAGAGAAAACATTAATTGTGCGACATTTATACTAAGCCAATGTAATATCTCAATTTCCATGCTGTCGATAAACATACTGTAGCCATTTGCCAATGTAGATTCCTTGATGTCTTTTTCATATGCTAATTATCTATATGCCAATCATCATATCCATATTCTTTCTTTTCTCTTTTACATATCCCTATTAGCTGGAAACATACAGCAAAGGAATTGTCTGAATGTATGTAAAGTAACGTTGCAAAATATCTTAAATGTAAAATAAAGTAATAATAATCTGTTTAATATAGTTAATGGTGTACTCAGGCTACTCTTTTCTTCGCCACAACCAAGACTTTTGCCTCTGCAAACTGTTTAGTTAAAATCTATTCCCTGCCCTTCCCAACTGAAAGTCCAATCCTCTCCATGAGGTACCAATGGGACTGACCACCTGCCGTGCTTTTTACCTCAAAGTGATGGTGCAACAGAACAGGAGATGGGATGAAGCAAGGGATTTGGGATTGTGGGAGTGATTCTCTATTGTGTTTTTGGTGTTCTATGAGAACGGTGCGTGAACAAAAACAAAGTGTGTCTGCTGGATTATCACCCTAATCCCTCAGATCATCCAGCCACCCCCAGCACCCATATATTTAAATAGAAGGTTGGGATGAGATGGAGAGGATTGAATGGGTTGATGAGAGAGATGTTACCAAACAAAAAAAGCTGGATTTGGAGTGGTAAAAGTAGAGGGAAGGATATGGGAGTAGAAAGATAGAGATAACTTAATATCTGGGAGGTTAATGCATTTATAACATATGACAAAGACAAAAAGTCATTGCTGATGCATGTGGTTCCGTGCCATTAAGGTCTGCATTTGAGTTTTTCAAGCAGCTTTGAAATATGTTACTCTGTGTCTGTTATATGTTAGAATATTAGATAGTTTGTGAAGGAGATACTTGAGTCATTCCATCTTTGGTTAACTATAATTGTATCTAAAGCAATAGCAACCTTGATGCTTAACTTACTGAATTATTCGACTCATTATTTTAATAAGGAAGGAAAGAGTTTGTTGAAATCTGTCTCTCTGCCTTTGGTAGATGGGATATATCATTTACCTTCATAGTGGTGCGGTTGCACTGGTGTGTGTTGGAGAACCAGCTGTCCCCTGTGGCACACTGGTCTATATCAAAGTCCTGAATGTTCACATCCACACGGATCACACCTCTAGTACACAAACACACACACACACACACACACACACACACACAGAGAGAGAGAGGGGACACAGCACAGAGACAGATTTATTTCAGAGGGGAGGGAGTCACGGAAAACAACAAGACACTAACAGCAAACAGGAAGAGCTGGAGAGCAGTTGCCTTTCGGGGCAGAAATAGCATTAGATTTATTGAATCATTCCCCTTTTTCTGCCCTATCCCTTGCAGCTCGACATTTCCTCTGGACAAACTTACACAGACCTTAAGTGGGTCCCTTTCGAAAGGCAGATTTAATCCGGTGATGGTAATTCAATAAAATCTCCATTTTTAAACCCTTGTCATAGGGCCCTGTGTTAGACTGGCGACCTGTCCAGGGTGTACCCCGCCTCTCGCCCTGTGTCGGCTGGGATAGGCTCCAGCCCCCCCCGCGACCCTGCATAGGATAAGCGGTATAGCTAATGGATGGATGGATA
>JAVQIZ010149705.1:0-16964 GCA_036023535.2 Galaxias brevipinnis | reverse complement strand
CAGTATTTTTGGAAAATTCAGCAATAAATGATATATTTTTTTTTAACACCCCCCCCCCCCCCCCCCTGCTCCCCATCGGCGCAGATGACAGCCCGATGTCATCTTGACATTTCCAATCTGGGTGGTATTTCCTAACCACACCAGGCAAATCTTCATTTAATAGCCCGTCCGCACCTAATTAGGCTGCCTCTAATGTTCCACTCGGCAGAGTGTCAAAGCCAATGTCCAATTACGCAGCAGATCAAGGCCAAAGGTTGGCCTCCGCTACCCCTCCAGCTGATTATAGAGGGAGGACCATAGCATACATCACAGCAGAGACAGAGAGATGGGTCTGTCAGAGGGAGAGCGGGTCACGCCACATGCAGGCACGAACACACACACACACACACACACACACACACACAGTGGGATCAATACCAAAGGCCGAGGCTCTCCCATGCCAGACAGTCTGGTTCTTGCAGACAGAGTCTCTCTGTTAAAGGAGACACACAGATGCCTCTCTCAGCCTGGCAGAGCCACAACTACCCTAGGTCAAGAATACCAGGTCTTCATTTGGATCCCATCCCACCTCAAAAATAATACAAATAGAGGTTGTGTCTCTTTTTATAAGTGATTTCCAATCAACGATTCTTGTGTTGTTAATTGTTTACTAGTGGAGCATTTTATTTAGTGAGATATTACTATATGTATTGATGCATTGATACATTTAGTATCGCATAGTTTTTTACAATAGTACTCATTTTCGAACGTTGTGTTCATTTTCAAAACCTTAGACACAACACTCAGAACCATCAACACTTGAGGAAACCTTGCAACTTATGAATCATTGATTCAAATATCAAATTGGTCATGAAATACCATAGTAACATTAGTTTATATCACGCAAGACACCAATACTTTCATTGTTTAGTTGTTGGTACAATCCTATAATATTGAAGATAAAATACTTGATACTTGTTTTAATACGGTTCTAAATGCAGGCAGGAGTAGTAGAGAGATACAGTGGAATCATGGAACAAAATTTTAAATGGATTTTCTGTATGAAATTTAATTCCAAACTTCAGTCACAGAAAATGAGTGTCATAACAAAATCATCTTTCTCAAATTCATTTCTTGAAATACAAAACCTTGTTCTCTACCACGTCCCTCACACCACCTCTGAAACGGGACCACGACCAAAACGACTTCCCAGCCTCCACTCAGAGGGGGTACCTAGTCTCTTGCCATCCCTTCCACGTCCTTCTCCTCCTCCTCATCTTCGTCTCACTGCCTGGCCTCTTTTCTGACCCACCTGATCCATGTTGTTGCTGTGTGGTTTTTAGCTCTTACCACAGTGTGAAATCAATCATAGCGGGTCATCAGTGTTGCAAAAGTAATGACAATGACCTGCATATATACATATTGTCAATCCTGAAAACGTTGTCTGGAACAGTGGGTGGTACATGGGACCATAGAAACAGTGGCTGATAGGAAATGTTGATAAAATACTACATTCGTACATTATGTGATTCATTTTCCATGGTAATTGATGTCAAGGGAGGTCTTTGTTTATCCGTGTCCAAAAAGTTATGCATTAGGAGTAATGCAACAGTCACTCACTTATACTTTTGAGCAGTTGTATCAGTTGATAGTTAGATGCATTGTATGAACTGTAAAGACAGTCGTATATGTAATGTATGATAATGTATATGTATATGTATGTCGGAATTACATTTTGAAATGGTGATACTGTAATGTTGTGTCATTCTTAACTGATGATTTCTGTTAAACGAACAAATTATCTTAGGGTAAGCCTATGTGTATTGTATCCAAGCAATTGAAAATAGTTTTACGACCTTTGAAAAAGTCAAATTATTCTGAGTTTTGTGTCTAGACAAAAAAAAAACCCCACAATTTTGAGAAATGAGTGCCAAAGCGATTAAAAAAAAACAAAAAAAACGTAATCTACCAACAAACAAAACTCTACATTTGTCCCACTAACGATACTGTAAATGATAGTGAAGGAAGTCGTGTGAAAAGCATTTGGTGGAACCTCTCTTGCTTCCTGTGAAACAGGTTTCATTAATCAACAGAAACAGGTGTAAGAGGTAGCAGCCTGGATCCAGATGGCTCCCTTTGTTGTATTTGTTGTTGAGATTGGCTCCACATGTTAAGCACACTGCATGGGTCACATCTGACTGAACAGCGGTAGGCTAAACCATCTCATGGGCACCAGAGCTTATGAAGCCCCCAGAGATGCATTCATAGGAGGGAAAGGGCTCGGACGGAGAGCTTAGAAGGAAGAGGATTCGCAGATAGGAGCTTCCGGTAAGCCACTTTGTATTTCAACGCCCTCAGCAGGTTAAGGATGCCTTTTACTTTGAACCATTGGGACATTCGTGAAGAGCTTGCAGCATTATGGAGTAAGGCTCCAACATTCTGTGTCCGGCGGTAAATGTATTGCCCTTTGTGTGTTTTTTCTGAGAGAAGACTGACAGCGAGACGGAATGAGAGGACGTTTAATTATCTGACTAAAACTTATTGACAGCTTCCATAAAGCTCTTGGTATTTTTTTTAAAGTGGAATGGAGACAAATTACTCCTAGCCCAAAAGTTTTAGCGCACACTCGTTACTGATTCGAACTATTTTCTGTTGGTAGGCCTATGTCCCACTCCTCCTTCATCCCTAGGCCGGTGTGCTTTCAGGACGAGCAATCTAAGCCAAGCTTACTATGAATTGAGCTTTTAGATGAATATGCACATACTCTATCTATCATGGCATCAATAACTAACAAGCATTATTTTTCTTTCTAATTTCCTGTAATAAACCACAACTGCAGTGTAAATATTTCACTCTTCAAGGAAAGCATTGGGCGTGAGCGTGGCTCAGTACATTTCGGCCAGCACTGTACCTTCTGGCTTGCCACTAATGTTTGAGCCCCGGATATCCCTGAAGATCAATTAAGTGCAACAATATGCTCAGAACATTTGTGCCAAGGCCAAAAGTGTTTGATTGTCTTGAATGCCTCGGCATGCTAGCCCTGTGTTTTGCTCGAGGAAGAAAACCTTTTCTAACCCTCTTGAAATACTGTTACGATACACAGACAAGAAACTCAACAAAGCAGAGAACACCTGTGCTGGAGGTCAGTGCACCGTTTGTGTGTATGTGTGCTTGCGTGTTTGTGTGCTCGCCTGTATGTGTGTTTGCGCGTGTGAGAGAGGTGGAGGAGGTGTTTGTGAGTGTGTGTGCGGCACAGTAATTGCTGGGGGAAGAGCCATGTGCGCGGAGGACGCTGGAGCTTATTAAAGGAGGAGACAGAGTGATTATTCACCATGGCCCTCTTGAGAGAGTGACGCTCAAGTCATTGCTTTTAATTAACTCTGAAACGGTTTTGCGGATTAATAACAATATTAAGAGGGGAACAGAGAGGAGGAGCACAAACACAGCCTGGATCTGGTTCAACATTTTTAATTACAATTAAATAGACTCTTTGGCACAAGAATACAGCTTTCTCGACTCCCCCACTGCTCGTGCACATGTCTGCATAGTAGAAATAAATGTGTCTTCATTGTCACTTCCTCGTCTCCAAGGATGTGTCCAACTCAAGGAAGCAAGACGCCGACACATCCTTTGGAGAAGATTGGAATTGGTTTGAATATCTGGCACCCGAGAGAAAGAACGGGGGACAAAGAATGGGAGAGAGCGAGTGCAAGGAGAGAGGCACGGCGAGTGCAAAGTGGACTGTACTGAAAATAGATTTCCATTTGTTTTCTTACCAAGAAGCTCAAGTCTACTGTGGCATGAAAGTTTCATGTCAAAGTTCCAGGCACGTTTCGTTGGAATTCCTTTTAAATTCAATTCACCAATGGCGAAAGCGAACGAGAAAGAACAGGGGATGGGTAGAAATATGGCTGGTGGATATTAAGACTTCTAAGAACCCCCGGAGTGGGAGGAGCACAGGGCCCAGAACAACAGCGCTGCCTTGGGCCCCTGCGGCTTCAACCAGGCCAAAAGATGATAAAATACCGCCATTGTCTGCAATTCCCCGTCCTCCCAAGCCCAAGCTTTAAATGAGCTGAGGAAAGCAGAAGCACTGCCGGCGGACCATCGACTGTCCTTGCTGCACTTCATCAATTGCCCCGCACAACTTACAAGTTGGCCCCCCCAACATTTATAACCATTTACAGTCCTTTACGCAGACAGCTGCACTGGGGTCTGTGGGTTTCACCTTCTCCGTCCGTGAGCAAACGGCAAAAGTACTGCAAGCTTTTCTGGCAAGAGCAATCTTAGTGAGCGAATGTGTGTGTGTGTGTGTGTGTGTGTGTGTGTGTGTGTGTGTGTTTGTGTGTGTGTATATGTGAGTGTTCGCGCATACGTGTGTGTGTGTGTGTCTGTGTGCGTTTGTCTGTATCTCCCCCTCAACGCAGTGCTGACGGAGAGAGAGAGAGCGGAGGCATGTTTCATTAGGCAAGCAGTTACCACTTTATAAACATTACCCCAGTCTCGGGAGACGTGCGCTGCTGCCTGTGTCTAACTTAAGTGCCTCCACACCCTCCTCTGGGGAGCACAATGAAGCGGGAACAGAAGGTGCTTTATGGCAACATATGTTCCCCTTTGCCTATTATGTATCAACGCTTTTACACCACCCATAAACGTTATTGCCAAGCGAGACGTTATATATGGAGGAGGAGGAGGGGGCGGGGGGCCTTCGCATCCTTCTCCCTCTCCTTGATGTGCATAAAGTTTGGCGTCTTGGCGACTTCGGAAGGCGTGAACTCTGGAGACGTGGTGTGGATCTTCTCTGTCTTTGGAGCCGGCAGCCATGCAATCTGGCCTGGTCTCCTCGGTGTTCCTGAGGAATGCCCCTTACTGTTATCATGCCAACGCCTTGTTCTACAACATTCCCTGTCTTACCACCAAACACTTTGTTGTTGTGAAACTTGGATTAAAGTGGATTGGATACACTGTCCACAAACTAAACTAAAGGGTCAGTGATTATTGTTAGCTTGGCATTCCTCTGCCTCAAATTTGTATACACGTAGGATGGTGTGTGCTCCTCCCTGTTTGGATGTCCTTCTGCTTTGATAGACCAGGCTACAGCGTCCAAGGTCAAGGGTCGTCCAGGGGGCCGCTGGGATTTCCCTACGCTCGTGTTGTCTCAGTTCAACAGACAGGTCAACTGATGCGTTGGTTCGGCAGCACTCATCTGTGTAATGTTAGTAATCTTCTTTCAGTGTTGCTACACAATATATCCTGTTGCTTTGGTAACAGTGCTGCTTTGCCACACAGTGAGATGATGATGGAGAGATACAGCCCGCACACAAGAGACCCCGTTATGGATTCTCTCTCATTGTTTTCTTTCTGTTGCTCTACTTTATAACGAAAGAATCGATTGGATTCAATCTTGATGAATGCGTTCTGACCAACATATTTAAAATATTAATCTTCAATATTTCTCCTCGCAAATGTAATGTCCTCTTTCCAGTTTTCTTGCATCAGCAAGAAAGCATCTGTAGATTAAAAACTTTCTGAATAAAAAAAATAAAAGGCCACTCTATAAAACAGGCTGACTTTTTATTGATGGTTTGAAAATTGTATATTGCTCAGTCAATTATTGTTGGGTAAGTTTGAATATACAGTATTTTCTGTGCCTCTCCTGACAATGCAAAATCCTTGGAGATTCTGAACTCCAGATCATAATACTCTCTTTAATATATTTGTCAGACAACCCCTGGAGGCTAGTGTGACAGCCAGGATGCCAAATTAAATCTAAATCTAACCTACTATATTTCAACTTGCTTTAAAACACTACATCCTCTTCCAGAAAAAAATTAAATATGAATTACTTAACAAATTAAAGATTGATTAATTTATAATTATTTAAAAACCTATTCAGAATTTTATCATGGCACCTATAGATGAGAATCCTTGTATTGCCTTGACTATGTTCATTTATGGGATTATAGAAGGAATTGTTTGAAGCATATGAATTAGAGAGCCTCTCTTAATTTTGCTCAAAAACCAATTGACATTATCCAGGGGAAAAAGGGCTTGCTCTTCGTTTTATTTTATTCTGAGATGGAGAAAGTTCCTCACACTATGTAGCTATGTCACCGCAGTGCAATTGCACTGCATATCATTATAAAGATTTAAGCCTCCAGGCACAAGAACATTTACAGGTTATTTAAGTAACAGTCTTGCCTTAAAATAGCGAAAATAAAACATATTAAAGTATTATTAAATAAAATAAAAGATAAGCTCATTCTATCGTGGCTGCACAATAAAATGCATAAAAGAGATCGCCGGTCTTAGTTTTGCTGAAATGGCAAAATTATTTCAAATAAAAATGATTCATTATCTAGCCTTTGCGACACATATAATGATTAGCTGTCACTTTTGTGCACTGAGTGTTGCTGTTTACATATTGGAAGTTAAAGTAATGATACTAGCAATTATTTGAATGCATATAACAATACGTGTAGCCTTACTATAACGTATACGACATTAAACAGATATTTCAACTGAAATAATGTCCCTATAACTTTGTCTTCGGTATAGTTATTACAGTGAGCCCAACACGTGTCCGTTCTTAAACACTTTTCACGAACGATAAAATATATTTTTGGTCTAATTCTCAGACGAATAGATTTGTTTTCGTCATATCTGAAAGAAAAAAATAGGCTAATCTATTTACACTTCATTTGGTAAATAAAAAGTACGAGGCAAGCCTTTCTCTAACATTGTAGCGGAAAATGTCCATACTTTGATTCCAGGGACGCATGCAATGTCACAGCATATCAAGCGAGCGGACGCGAGTTGCGCGCCAGCCTACAGATAGTTCTCTCTAGGCGCGTTTGGTTCCCCAGCTGTGTGACCGTTATCTGTTCGCTCTGGTGTTTTGGGTAGATGCACCAAATGCCTTGCATATTCACTAGTCCCACCATTGTAAGTTTGTTTTTCCTTTTCTTTTTCTTTCTAAATTATTGTTTAACAATCCTCTGTCACAGAGTGAGAAAAAAATGACTAAATTCTATTTACAAAGGACACGTCTGTCAGGCTTAATATATTTTTAGATTAAATCTGTATCTGTAAGAAAACTAAACAGTACACACGTAGTAAATGTAGTAATCAAACGAAAACAGCAATGTAGTGAAAAGCAGTAAAAAAAAAAAAGTATTCCTCACCTGGCCATTTTTGCAGAGGTCTGCCCACATGCTGGTGCCATCCCCTCCTCTCATCAGCACATGGTAGATGAAGAAGTAGGTGCCAGGGATACTGCAGATGAACTTGCCCGAGATGCCGTCATAGTTGTTCCCCAGGTTGGTGACCACGTCGTCAAACTTGAGGATCTCATAGCCTTCGTGGGGGTTCTTAAGCCCGGCGTAGAAGGCCACCCGGGGCACCGTGCTGTAGGTGGCCGTGCTGATAGCTCCGTCCCCCCCACCCAAGCCCAAAATCCCAGTCCTGCCCCGGTCCCCTCTGTCCCCGGGCGGTCCCACTGGCCCCGGCGGGCCCGGCTCTCCTGGTGGTCCCGGGGGACCTGGCTTGCCAGGCCTACCAGGCTTTCCCTGGGGGCCCTGCACCAGCGTGGAGGGCGGGGGCATGTTGCTGTGGTCGCTCAGAGCCTCGGCCTCCGCCTGGATGTCGCTGGGGCTGGTGCTGCTGGCCGGGGTGCCCTTGTTCAGGTAGGGGTCGCACACCATGCGGCAGGTACCCAGCATCTCATAGTGGCTGGCGTCGGTGCCCACGGAGCTGACCAGCACGGGGATGAGCACCACCAGCACCAGGACCAGCATGACCCCGACAGCAGCCGCCACCAGGGTCTTCCTCCCGATGCTGAGTCGGGGAAGGGGCTGCGCTGCCAGCGTGGGTCTCCCGGGGGCGGAAATGGTGACTGCCGGGTGTGGGGAGCCTGCCACCGACGGAAGGGACCCGGAGATCCCGAGAAGAGGAGGAAGAGGAGCGGCGAGTGTGTGAGGGTAGGAGAAAGACCCACATACACTCGATACGCCTCGGCTGCTCCGCTCCACTCACTCCCTCGCTCACGCGGAAGTAGGAGGCACGCGCTCGCGCACACGCTCACTTCCCCCGTTGCAGGCAGACGGACGCAGGGAGCACACACGGGTAGACATGCGGCGCGGCGGGTGCTCACACGGCCACTCTGAGTTGGGGAAGTGAGAGGAGTGCGGGGCGCGCGGCGTGGAGAGAGAAGCGCTCAGCAGGACCTGGACAGCACCAGAGAGAGAGAGAGGCAGAGCGAGGCAGCGAGAGAGAGAGAGAGAGAGAGAAAGAGAGAGAGCGCGAGCGGAAGGCAGGAGGAGTACGAGAGCGAGAGGGAGAGAGCCTGGGAGAGACTGAGAGCAGCCACAAGAGTCCACATGTGCGCGTAGTGTGTTTATGGTGACGGATTCTCAGGCTTGGCTTTTTATATGGCCGTTGCAGCGGAGCCCCCCCCCTCCTCCTCCTCCCTCTCCCTCCGCTCACCGCCCTCCCCCTCTCTCTCCCCTCCACCCGAGCCTGTAGTGAAAGATTGGCGTGGCTGCGATGGTGAGGGTGGGGTAGGGAAGGTGGGGGGGTGGGGGTGTTTGTGGTGTGCCGTACCCCTTCTTTTCTTCACTCGGTGGTCGGAGCTCTCATCACGTCACTTTCTACCACACCATACTCTCTTTCCGAGGGAACCAACCCAAAACCGGCTTAACTCCCTCTATCTCTCTCCGTCCGTCTTTCCCCCTTCGTTCCCTCGTCTCTCTCTCCCTCCTTCCCGCATCCTTCCACTTTTGATGCTGCCCCTCACTCTCTCCGGCTCCCTCCCCCTCTCCCTCTCATTAGCCTCCAGCCTCTAAAAATAAAAACGGAGAGGAGTAAAATTGAGCTGCTTTTTTTTTTCTTTCCTGGAGGTGGGCTCCAGAAATGTAATGGTGCAGGCATACAGACACACACACACACACACACACACACACACACACACACACACATCCCAAACAAATAATAACACACACAACGAGCAAATGCATTTTTAAACGCAAGGTGTTAATTGTGAAGACAGCTATTGCCAAATACCAGCACACGAGCCAACAGCAGGCGGCTTAGTCACACAATGAATTTCTTTTACTTTTGAGATGGCTGCTGAAGGGCGTTTGCTTTCTTTCCGACGTGGCAAACGGCTGAGCATTAGCGTCATGGAGCCAACGGTTGGAGTAGAGAACACTGGCATTGGGGGGGGGGCGGGGGGGGTAGGGGAGGTGGCTGTCTACATTTCATTGACATTGACTCTTTCCCGCTGTTATTGTATTCCACTCTTTGCCCTCTCTCTGTGTCAATAACCCCTTTCCTCGAACTAAATGCGCTGACAGCGTTTCTTATTGCTGCCTTTTTTTCCCCCTCTATTGATTTCATAGTCTTATTAAATTAAGGTTCCAGCCTGCAGGAAAAAAAATATATATATATCTATGAGCGGGAATGATGTCACTGCTTTGACATTTTTATCTCTCGACGTGATGAATGAGGAAGAGAATGACCAGTCTTAAATTATAAACAAATAAGAGTGCTTTGATATCAAGAATATCAGTCTCTGTAGTAAAGCCAACTCAGAAATAGCCTTAATCTGTCATGGAGAATCATTTTCCCATGCTTCAAGTCTGGGTGTCCGTAATGAGGCTATGTCTGTAAACGACATGTTTCTCCCACTGTTCTTGTTTTTGCCGTGGTTTGCTGGTGGATAGAGTTCCAAACAGATGGTGCACTCAAACGTTAAACTACAACTACACATAGCTTTGGCAAAAACATTGAGAGAGATCAATGAGCAGGAGGTCTCCAGAATTCTTCCCCACCAGACTGGACATATCCCAGGTTAGATTAGACCCCTTCTGCCTCCACATCACCATTAAATGCAATCGCAGAATGATGACGGGACCAGTTGTTTTTATAAGGAATCTAGGAACAGAGTCTCGGAAACCCACAAACCCAAATAATCCGTGCACCAGGTGTGTCTAGAGTGCATGTTTGCCTACTTTGTATTAGGCCTCATAATTGTCATGGAGTTTGTCTATGTGAGGAAGCACACAAGGCCTAAATTGCTTCTGGGGTTTGTTTAGGGGCGATTGTTTGTTTTCCGCACCTGTTCGCTGTGCCCGCCAGTCAGCTATCTGTGGCACCCCCATCTCTAAATCTCTGAACCACGGAGATCAATGCACACAACAAACAGAAAGACATAGATGAGAGGACGATGAGAGGGAAGGATAAGGACGGGGAATTAAGGTGTAGGTGAAGAGGGATGGACGGACTGGTGAGAGAGAGGGGGAGAGAGAGAGAGAGACAGAGAGAGAGAGAGAGACAGAGAGAGAGAGAGTGAGAGAGAGGGGGAGAGACAGCGAGAGCGAGAGAGAGAGAGAGACAGAGAGAGCGAGAGAGTGAGAGAGAGGGGGAGAGAGCGAGAGAGAGAGAGAGAGAGAGAAAGAGAAATTAGGAGCTAACTGCCATGGGAGGCTAGCCGAGGGATCTCCGTGGAGATGGTTTGTTCTAATTGGTAGGGGAAGATTGAGAAAGCGCGATCAATACGTGTCAATGTCACAGTTTTATTACAATTGATCGACGTTTAACACGAAACGTCCTGTGCTGGAGTGACAGGACACTTGCTGGTGGAGCAGTAATTCAGCTCGTGCTTCTCCCCAGCAGTACATTAGGAGTCTCTAGGGCTTCTTTAACAAAAACAATAGTTAAATAGACCTAAACATGTAAATAGCTAATCAATCAAACATAACCAGGGCTTTTGATAATATTGTTACAAAGGCAATCATGACCTTCATGTCGGAACGATGTTACAGATGATCGATAATCTTAGATTCCTTACCAGTGGAGGGTCCACTGCCTGCGGAACTGTCCGCTTGATGGGGTGCTGAAACTGCCCACAGCCAAATAGCCAGCAGGCTCACTCTCAGAGATTTCTGAGAAACAGCTTGGGCCCCGATCGCTATTTCTGAACATTCATTCAGCATGAATAAGCCAAATAATTTACAGCACTATATCTTTATCAAAAGAAAAAAATACGTATTTGAACACATGATCATTTGGGGCTAAAACATTTGAAATAACATTAAAAACGTGTAGAGGTAAAAAAAACAAAAAAAACAACTGACATTCCGACACTAGGGTTTGAGCGTAGAACTTCAGACAGGTATTTCTCAGGAGAGGGAATCAGTCGAAAGCTCTTACAGACGTGGAGTGAGTGGGACGCTGGCCATGCCCCTGGCCTCTGGCCTGCATTCATTGTGAGCTGCCTCAAACTGAACAAAGGACCAGGCCACCAGAGAGCAGACGCCAGTTGCACCGTAGCCAGGCAGCCGCAAACAACAACAGCCTCAAACTGATTCCAACTCAAATGCACTCAGTCACTTTGTTGTTGTCTATGGTTACCAGGAAAGGAGGAGGAGGAGGAGGAGGGGGAGGAAAGGGGGGGAGGGGGGGTACAGAGTAAAAGAGTTTCAAAGAGTTTCCGAGGGGGTCCACCAGGGGAACAGAGTCCAAAAGAGACTGGGAAGGATTTGATGTCTTCAAGAGAAATCTGGAGCAGGTCAAAGCAACCAAAACAAGGCAAGACAGCACAAGATATTAGTGGCCCCTTCTCCAGTTACGCTCGCCTCTGACTGCTTCCCCTGCGTCGGCCCTGGCCAAGTCTTTTCAAAGGGATGCTTTCATAAGACCCAGGAACAAGCCACTGCTGTGGCCGCTTGGCGCTCGCCGAGGACATCTTCGGGAGGGAGAGGGGGATCAGAAAGGAGGAAAAACTGGCTAGAGCCCGAGGAATTCAAAATAAGAGAGACGGGGAAAGAGGAGCTGGTGCATTGGACAAGACGAGGTGGCGTTGGGGGGGGGCGCGTTCTCAAGGAACTTTCAGGGGAAAAGGTCATGTGGATGGCACCAACGTGTGACTGCACAAGGGGCATCTGTGCACGGGTGCATGCAAAAATCCTCCAGTCATGTGTTTGTGCACGGAGATGCAAATTCAGCGTTCGCGCGCAGGGCAATGTTTGTGCACATGTGTTTGGGGGGGAACATTAATATGTATTCGCTTTAAGCCTTCTCTCTGCCTCACCATTTTTTTCCCGCTGACACAGCACAACAACGAGGAGGACGTGTAGGTGAAAGGGAAAAAGCCTGGGAAGAGGCGAGTTTCCGGTGGGAAAACTAGCCACGCTAACACATAGGATTTCCTCAGGCCAATGCGTTCCACCACGGCAGGCATGTGACAGCCTTGCTTCTCACGCGGAATGACGACAGTGACTTTGCCAGCCAGAGGTCGACCCCTTTGCGATAAAGTCAAGCACGCACATCCCCTCGTAAAGCTTTTCATCTGAAAAGGAGTATTCTCAGTGTGGGAGCTGATCGCTCTATTCAACGTGGTGAAAGGCTCTTCTCTGTGGTCTTGACCCGATGTACATTTCGTGTGCTGGCTTTGTCTTGTCTCTGCCTGACGGAGCAGTGGGGACACAGGGTCTCCTTACGTAAGTCTTTGTCATCCGGGCTGCTGGATACATCCTCTGACATGATGGCAGGGGAGACAAGGGGGGGAGGGGGGGACGAGGAGGGGGGAGACAGCGGGGAGAGGCTGCTCTCTGTCTGTAGGGGACTTCACCGTGGACACATGATTGGGCCACTTTGCTTGGCTGTCCTCCAGACATTTCACAATATTTCACACACGTCTCAATCTAATGTTATACTTAAAAAAATATCCCTGCATTATAGAGGGCAAATTGATCACAAGATAGCACAGAGAGTCAAATGAGATTCCCCCTGTTTTATTAAATGTTATTCCAAAACCCGAAGGGCAAGCTGGGGATTAATCCAGGGCACTCAGAAAGAGCACATGGTCCATTAACGTCAACTCTAAAAGAGTTGGACAGCTACTTTTCAGCACAGTGTACGCAAAGAAAATACGTCTTGAAAGTTAGTTGGATTTTCTTTTGTTTGGTTTGATGCGCATGATATCAGTAGCGACGTCAAATTTACATGAGAAACCTAAATCCTAGCCAAGCGCTGACGGTACCTTTCGTCGTGAGCTTCCCTCCCACGCGATGGTTGGGCTGGGGAAGTCCAGCTTTCCCATTCCCATTGCTGTCCCCCTCCTCAGCCACACCAAGGTCATGGCAGTCACAGATTCTCTATGGCTGTTAATGAGTCAGGCCCTTTGGCTGGAGCGGAATAGTTAGACAGAATCGAAGTGACAAACTCTCCTCACACATCAGACCCAACCCCCCCCACCCACACCCACCCCTCCACCACACTCACCCCCTGCCTCCCTCCACCAAGCCCCCCCCCCACCCCCAGCCATTCCTCCACCAACCGTGGAGCCTGAGAGCTAGCTGAATATGACTGGTTGGCGCTCTAATGACATTGGCCCAGAAGGGGTTGGCAGTGGTTACCCATGGTGACAGGCTTGGAATCAGAACAAGATTTCACTGAATTGGATATAGAATATGAATGTTTCACTGGACAGTAGTAGAATAGTATCTGAATGATTTGCATGTCACAAAGTAATTTTGCTTCTGATTTATGGAGAAGGTAGCCTTTAGGGTACGTTTGTGCTTTATGAGAAAATGTACCGATTATTTTTTTAATGTGTTTTCCACAAAGCAGTATTAAAGAACACTTCATGTCATTGTTTGAGTCGGATTTTGATTACTTCAAGGGCCAGTAAGTAACTTTAAATTGAACACATACTTAATCAAAATATATATATATATAAAAAAGAGTCTACTTGTGAACACTGTCAAAACATATTTGCTTTGGTGTTTGTTTGTAAAGAAATAAATAAAAAAGATGAAGCCTTTTGTGTCTTGTCTTCCCCTGACCCAGGGGAGCAATCCATCAGTGGCTCCCTTCATCCAGGCGTTGGAGACATCGGGCTGTCAAAACCTCAGCAGGAGCCCAGCGAGGGTGCTCTGTGGCCTGGCCCCGCTCACAGCATGGCTGGGGGTGCAGTGGAGGTACCGTGGACGAGTTGGCGGCCCCATGGGCAGGCTGCTGTGGAGGCGCCTGCTTACCCAGAGAGCCGAAAAAAGGAGGGAGGGAAGCAAAGGTCAGGATCTTCCACAGACTGACCACAGACATGTCTCTGTTCTTTCTCTCTCTCTCTTTGTCAGAGAGGAAGTTCCCTTAGAATATTGACAGTCAGGAGAAGCGTTGATATGAGAATACTCTAGGGGCTTGTGGAAACTGGGAAGCACTGTAGGTTGTATTCATCTACAGCAGTGTGTCATACGTTTTGTAGCTTAAATGCTGTGGGCAGAGCTTAGCTTGTGCAATGAACTTTTCCAGAACTCATTGAGAATTAAGAGAGGGCAGTGCCCGTTAAACTTTTAGTTGTTTAAGCACTTTGGTGCTAAACGAAGTTTAGTATTCAGTACAGAAACTCATTATTCTGAACTTCATCTCCAGGAGTCTGAGTTCTTGAGTTGTCCTTCTGTCCTTAAATACCTTAAAGTAGAACCATATGAATCTGAAATTAGTCTGAAATATGCATAAATACATGTTAACTACCGTGCCTTGCAGCGATTTTGATATTGATATAAGCTAGGCATAATAATTGTGTAGGTCGTTATTTCTTGGAAAGATTAGTATTTCACAATGACCCCAAAGGTCAAGACGACTCATACAGGGGAAATAAATCATCATAATATCTCTACATATGAAGTGTTTTGAGTAAGCCTTTGGGATGGCGTTATGGGGTGAAATATTGACACCATGGGCTCTGATCCTGCTGACGAAAACGAATGTGACTTGTCAGCAGTGGAGCTGAATACACAAATCAACATGCAGTTGCGCACACAGGATAAGGGTTCGACCCATCCCACAAAACAAAACTTCCCCTCGCCCACACTACAGGAATCCATATTCATACTGTCCAATGTTTTCATACTGTAGGATGTCACGGAGATTCCTCCTCTGCCTCCTCCTCCTTCTCCTTCTCTCTCTCTCTCTCTCTCTCTCTCTCTCTCTCTCTCTCTCTCTCTCCCTCTCCCTCTCTGGCTGGCACCCGGCTCGCCACCGCCACACCGGCCGTTGGGGTGTTTGACCCCCGCCCGCTGGAGAGGGAACGCGGATGAAGCGGTCCAGATTATTAACGGGCAGCGTGCGGAGCGCCGGGTCCCCGCGCCGCGGCCAGTGAGTCAGCCTCCTCGGCCTCTTCGCCACTCTCCAGGCGTGTCCCTCCACTCTCCGTCATACATCATCTCGCCGTCGGGGAGGAGCGTACAGTTACACAACATCATTAATATGGATCTGATGAGGGGGGCATAAGACGGCCTTGATCTAATGAGGAGTGCCGTGGATGTTAGGGGAAGGCCGCACTTCAGGCACAGCTGAATTCAAGCACAAACTTTACAAATACTCTTCCAGGTGAGATATCAGATAATAACACCAGGGATTAAGAGTTTTTAACTTTTGGGGGGGTTTTATTGCTCTTGAACAGACTTTCCTTAATGGTCAGCACTTTGTTGAGCCAGACTCTACTCACGCCATCATATGCAATATGCTCCTGTTTGTTTTCTGGGTCTAGTTTTTTTTTTTAAATCCGTGAAAGAAAAACAATTTTCTCGTCACGTTGCACATTATTTTCTGCTGCAAAAGTCCTCCGTAAATCTCGGGAGAGCTGACCACCTGACGACACACCTGGATCCAGGAAGCGATCCTAATTTGTCCCGCGAGGGAGAGCGAGAGGAAGAGAGCGAATGATACGAGTTAGACAGACAGATGGAGAGATGGATGAAGAGGGAGGGAGAGAGAGAGAGAGAGAGAGAGAGAGAGAGAGAGAGAGAGAGAGGGAGGCAGAGAGATAAAGCACTGGGGCGCAACCAAAAGCTGTGTGCCCCCCCCCCCCCCGGCTCCCCTGTACAGCACAGGCAGTTCATTTAAATTCCACAAGGAGACAACCCATAAATCACCTCCATTCTGACTAATGGCTTCTGCACTGAGGGGAACACTCCTGCCTCTGTAGCCGGAGACATTGTGCACCGCCAAAAAAAAAAATATATATATAGGCTACATGCACTTTGGCTTTTGTAAACATAAAAAAAGACACGAGTATCCGTGCAAGAAAAAGTTGCACGCTCATAGAAAAAAAGACTCACACTTAAGAGTGATACACATAGACAGCCAGTCGCTTATGGAGTCAGCACAACTCCCCTCTCAGTTTACACGAGAGGCCAAACCCCCCCCCCAAAGTGTTGGCCCATTAATTATACCCCCCACCACTCCCCAGCTGCACCTCGCTACGTCAGGAGGGGATGTGTGTGACATAGAGCTAACCTTGAACCAATATATCCCCCCCCAAATCACACCAGGCTACCACATTCACACACACACTAGCCGAGCAGTCACAGGAAAACCTTCTTTGAAGGATATTCCAACACGATGGAAACCATCCTAAACCATCCTGAGGCATGACTCGACTGGCGTTCGTTTGTTTGTTTGCTGGTGAGCTCGTGAGTGTAGCTCACTGCGCGCGCCTGTTTGTTTCCGAGGGGATGGGATGAGAAACGTATGGGAGGGCACCGCAGTGCCTGGCTGCCATGGCGCCTATGCGGTCTGCAGAAGCAGGCGGTGTGCAGAGGGCAGGCTTGGAGACAGTATGGAAGCCGGTCAGACCCCCAGCGCTCGGGGCAGCAGGCTGCTTTGTTTTTGCTCCGCCGTTGCTCTCTGTTTTCTGCCAGCCAGGCCCTTGGATGAGGGATGAGACGTGACACTCCGGGCCCCCCTGCGCGCGCCCGCACGGACCTCTCGTGACCTGTCACTAGCTGTTTGTGGACGTCCTGTCCAATGTGCTGGAAAACACCCGTCCTACTATAGCCCCTCCCCCACCCCACCCCACCCTCTCGCTCTCTCTCTTTATTAACTTAGTCAGACTCTCTCTCTCTGTCTCTCGCTCTCTCTCTGTCTCTCTCTCTCTCTCTCTCTCTCTCTCTCTCCCTCTCTCTCTCTCTCTCTCTCTC
>JAVQIZ010149695.1:0-12297 GCA_036023535.2 Galaxias brevipinnis | reverse complement strand
GAGAGAGAGCGGGAGAGAGAGAGATAGAGAGAGAGAGCGCGAGAGAGAGAGAGAGAGAGAGAGAGAGAGCGGGAGAGAGAGAGAGAGAGAGAGAGCGGGAGAGAGAGGGGGGGCAAGCTGAGAGAAATAAAAAAAAGAAAGGTCAGTGATTGAAGCAGCTGAGAAGAATGAGATGGGGATGAGAGGAAGGGAAATGAGGAGGACTGTTGAGGGGGATGGACAAAGAGAAGAAAAGGACAGGAAAGTGAAGGAGGTAAAGAAAAACAAAAGGCTTTCTCTGGGTTCGAACCTACAGCAACATTTAAGCCAGCAGTCAAGCCTACTTTGGTAGACCAATTCTATAAAACTTGCTCTATGTTATGGCAATATAGGCTGCTGGTAATATTGTGTGTGTATGTGTGTGTGCGCGAGTGTTTGCACAGGTTGGGGAGCTAATTTAAAAAGTGTGGCAATAGAGGCACACACAGATATTAAGAAGTGTGCCCACAGCGTGTCCAAAGACAGAGCCATTCACAGAGCCCTTTATACTGGCTGTTTGTTTTCTTGATATTTGTTTGGTCCTCCGCAGCTGCCCATGGTAACAGCCTACCAGGGGACAGAAAGGGGGCGCTCAGCGAATGCAAACGCAGGGCAAGTGTTTTCTGGAGGGAAGCAGAGCTTCTGGCACACCTGGCTCATTTGATTAGCAAATCAGAGCTGGAGAGCTCGCCACGGCAACAAAGACCAGCAGCGGAAATGAGTACTAGGGATGAGGGGGACCGTACAGTGTAGCGAAACTATTCTAGGTGGACATTTTAATTCACGAGAGCAAATTTTGAGGACCTCTCCTGACATTTCACTTTAACAAGCCCCATGTGGGTTTCCTGCAGTGTTTAAAGAACTGCACTTTAATTGGGAGGAGTTGAAAGACCTAAAGACCTATTGTTAGGGAGATTAGTCCACATTACTCACCCTGCATATGTTTCTCACAGGCTGCCTACACGCTACAGCTTAAAAGGTCAAAAGAGGAGTCATTTGTCCAAAGAAAACTGGCTGGTGAGACAGAGTGGGCGATAGAAAGAAAAATGAGAACAAAAGCTGGAGGATGTTTGAGGTAGAAAGAAAGTCAATAAAACGCTGAGGAAAACTTTACAAAAAACAACAGGATAAAAATCTCAAAGAACAGGAGAACGATGGAGACATAGAGAGAGGAGAGGAGAGAAAGCACTGATTAGGGGTAAACAGAAACACAGGAGAGTCAGAGGAGGGGGGTGAAGAGGAGGAGGAGTCACCCCAGCATTTCCTACTCACCTTCAGGTCGCGGTGGACCACGCCCATCTGGTGGCAGTGGAGCACGGCCTCTAGGATCTGCTGAATGCAATGACTGCATGCAAACACCAGGGGGCGTGGGTTAGTTACAACAAGCCTCCCACTCACTGTCTGGGGCTCGGCGCTCCTCCTTGAGACTGGGCGGGCGGGGTAGTGGCCGTGTGCTCACACTGGGGGGTGTGTGTGTGTGTGGGGGGGGGGGGCAGTGTGGAGACTGCCCCGGGGCCGATGGGGTAAGTTTATGATTTAAACTGATCAGAATAATCCACGCGTATTTATGATCAACCTAAATCGATTGTCCTGATTCCATTATGTGATGTGAATGTTTCCTTTGTCAGTAAAATCAGATTCCAGCCTCCACCTCCACCCCCAGCCCTACATAACATCATGGTCCCTGTGCCCGCCGAGTCTCAGAACAGAAGCGGTGTTTGCTCCGGGCTGGCCGGGAGCTGGTACCCTGGCAAGGAGGAAGAGGAGGGTGAGGGGAGGAGGGTTAGAGCAGGAGGCTCTCTACCTAATCTCCCTCCTCCGGCCCCCCCAGGGCTCCCACCTCCAGGCAGCCATTGGGAACGTGGACTTCAGATGCCTCATGCCTGGTGCCCCAGCATTCAGTGGGGTAGCTGGAGGGGGTGAGTAGAATCGGCCTGCCACCGCCCCCACGCTTACCTACTCCTTCCTACCCCTTGCCATCTACCTAGTGGGGTGGAGAGGGGGTAGGTGGCAGAAGAGGGGCGGGAAGAGGGGTGACGGTGGCTGTTAATTGGTTGTCGGGCGGTTGGAAGGGGCGGGGCAAGGTGCCGGAAGGGAGGACAAGGCCTGGGCTTGTCGTGGCGTACTAACCTTCAGGTCCCTGTGCACTATGCCATTAACGTGACAATGATTTACACTTTCTAGAATCTGCTGTATGCAGTGACTGTGGAGGAGAGAGAGACAGATATTCACAGAGAGAGAGACAGAGAGAGAGAGAGAGAGAGAGAGAGAGAGACAGAGACAGACAGAGAGAGAGAGAGAGAGAGAGAGAGACATGGTGACAAGCAAAGAAGAGAGAACAGGTCAACGTCAGAGAACAGAAATAAACGTAGACGCAGACAACCAAAATAAAAACCCTCGCCCGCCAATCACTCAGATGCAGTTTGGCCTTTTCATTCTTTGATATTTTTTTTTCGCCCAGCCATAACAGAGCTACTGTAACAGATTAAAACAAATGCTAAAAATATAACTTTTTCCTATCTTAAATTTGTAGGCATTTGACTTTGAATTCAGCATTCATTTTCAACAATGCAACTACAAACCGATAAAGAATAAACTGTTACAAATAAAAAAAAAACTTTGTATGTGGCAAACAGCAGGAAAACAGAATCACCAATCTAAGCCCTGCTACCTGAGCTCCAAAAGAAATCCAAAACGGCACATTTTCTTCAGCATGTACATCGAAGACAACACAAACAGATATATAAAACAAGAGAGAAAGAAAGAAAGAAAGAAAGAGAGAAGAGAGAAGTCATATGACCGGTCACAGCAGTAGGAAGGGGCTTCATGCAATCACACACACACAACGTATGCAACTGTGTGTACAACTGTGTGTAATTCAAATGGCCTGCCTTGCATATGGAGCCTGTATGAGTCCTGTGTGTGTCTGCTGATGCGTGCGCTTTTGAGATGTTTTCAAATTTTTATCTCCATGTGCTTGAGTCTATGCTATCCCAGGTTAGATACTTAAATGGTGGCTGTGGATACATCCCCCTCCTAAATCTCCATCGGGGATGTGTGCAGTGAGACAAGGTGAGGCTGGGGCCAGCACTGACCTGGCATCAGCTTCACTGTAGTACTCTCTGGCCACAATGTCCTCAAAGAGCTCCCCACCTGTCACTCTGAACAAAGAGACAAAAGGAGATGAATGTAGAGAAAGGGCATAATCAAATGAGACATGACAAATCTGTGCCAAGGATAAACAGCAAGGGATCATAAAAGCATGTTCTCATCAATTATGCAAAGCTCCTGTCATAACAATAGTTATAAAGAACAATCAGACATGTTTAGTGACAATAACTTTATGAAAAAAAGATGTGTATCAGCCTATGCACTAATATCATTACAAATAAAGATGTCCTCAGACACACTGTGTGAAGCTTGCTTTCTGGTGAGCTTACGTCTCACATTTCTCACGGTTTCCCACAGAGCTGAACAGCAGCAAAGACACAGGATTAGAATGTGAACCCTCGCTTTGCACTTAAACTCTTGCCAGACTGTGATACCTGGATACTGTGCTGGCGCGTGTGCACACACACACACAGACACACACACAGACACACAGACACACACACACACAGACACACAGACACACACCTGGCACTCACCCCATTAACTCACAGTAAGGTTCAAGAGTTCACTCAGGTTGACACTTAATTAGAGCAGACCTTAGTTTCTCTTCTCCGGAAAGTAATTCTTTGGATAATATTTTAAGTAAGTGGTCATTGGGAGAGTTCATAAGATAGTCGAGGGTCCCCAGAATGTCTTCACATAAAAGCCCCTAATTCTAAAAGGCTTCTTTTCACCCTACCCAGTTTTTTTGTATTTGCTACATACAACAGTCTACTCAAAGGCTTAAGCACCACATTCAATCATAAAAGCTTGGGACAAGTAGAAAAACTTTTTTTTTTTTACCCCAGCTTCAGTTCATGGTCAATTTAATTTACTCCTTGTTTAAAGTATTATTGTTTGTTGTCATGCTTCCAGCTGATTCTTTTTTTTTTGCAAGGAGTAAATAAAAAAGAAAGCTTTGGCTGTTAACTTGGCGTGGGAACAGACGTCCTCTTCTATGGCTCTTAGTTGAATTAAATGCAGTGTCTAAACTACATGGAAGCGCTTTCCTCTTACAGCTGCCAGCTTAGACAGTGTGCATTGCATAGCGGAGAGGGGAACTTGTAGTTGTTGTTGATGTGCCAGGAGAAAAAGTAGAGTGTGAGAGAGAGGGAGACAGAATGATAAAATGGTGAGGAATAAACGGAACACACAAATCAAGGAGATGGATAGAGTGATGGAGAGCGTTTTGGAGAGCCGGGCAGAGTGGCGATTCTATATTAATCTCCAACACACAGAGAACAACAGTGACAAATACAGAGTATTCTTTAACTTTGTGAACAAAGAGAAATAGACGTATTGACACAGCGGTCTTAAGTGAAGAGCCAGCAAAGATTGATGAAGAAGAACTGGAGGCTAGATCCAAAGTACGTGACTGTGGGAGATCTCTCCGGTATCCCTGACAGTCCAGGCCCGTTGTAGCAAGGGTTCTGTTGATAATACAAAAGCACTTGGTCTTTGTACCAGAGCACAATGACATGAAGACGACTGAGGGGTGTAGCCACTTCAAAATGGAGACTTGATTGATGTAGAGTTGACCCAGAGGGGCTTGTGCCCTTTCTTCTCATTTGGGGTCTACTCTAAACCTGCCAACTGCCATTACCATAAAATAAATGTAAATGGCAATTATCCTTACGATTATGAGATTCAACGAGTTCTACAGCTAAGCATCCTAAATCCTATTAACCTATTTCTGGGTCACATCCTTTAATAAACATCCTTTCTGGTACTCTTCCTGTGCTCCACACTTAAAGGCAGCTTTCCCACCACACACTGTTGCGTTGGCTTGCTGACATATATCACCTTACACTCACTGATGTGGACCTATTGGAGTTGATCGTACAGGTTTGCTTCTTTGTTTAGCGCTGAACAAGCCAAACCATCGTCGTCATCATCATGTTCAAAGATATTTGTGGCTGCAACACCACATGTATTCCAGAAGTCAGGTTGGTAAAACATCTGATTATCTAACGCTACGCTACCAGGATAGTGCCTCTGGGCGTATGCAGCTTCATGCCCAAACACACCATAGAGGAATTGAATTTAGCACTGCATCACCTAGAGCTGTGTGGAGAGGAAATGCAAATAAGAGTGACCTCAACACCTGACGTCAGCAAATACACAACAGCACAGTAAACACCTTTAGAAAAGGTATTTGGAGGGCAGAAAAGAGGATACTGAGTTTTTGAAACCAAATATATTTAATAGGTTGATTTGTGTGTGCAGTCTGTGGATAAATGGCCAATCGTGTGTGTGAGAGAGTGAGACTGTGTGTGCATAAAGAGAGCAGAAGGGCAGAATGAAACAGATGGGAGAAGAAGAACTGGGGGGGGGGGGTGACTTGCACACTGCTAATCTCCCATGATGCCCCGCTGACAGGACGGGGTCTTCTTATTGGCTCAGGCGGAAATGCTCGGCTGCTATGTTTACCTCACCTGCGCTCTGGGTCGTGTGTGTGTGTGTACATGTGTGTCTGTGTGCGTGCATGTGTGCGTGTGTCCTTTGCTCAAAAGGGACACCCTTGAGTATCTAGGCTATCATCAAAAGAAAGGAAGCTAATCTTAAAATATAGAAATAGAATAATTGCATGAATACTTCAAGGAATTTGAGTTTGTACAGACTAAATGGTTTCTTTGCAATTGAGAATTCCTATTTCCTAATTTCCTAAGTCTTTACATGTACTGATGATATTTTTTACAAAAGACAACAAAAGCACTTACAAGTCAAAGACCAGGTAGTGGAACCCCTCTTCTGATATGCTGTCATGGAGCCTCACTGTGGGGAGAAAGAGGAACATTAAGGAGGGGAGGGGAGGGAAAGGGTAAAAGTTGTATTGGTGTTTTTCCCATTTCTTTGACCATCCAGACATTCAGTATAGCTGACTGACATAGTGTGTTTTAACATGTCGACTACATCCTGCTCAGATATTAAGGGTACAGTGGGAGCCTCCAGTGAGCTGAGTCTCAATGTCTTCCTCTGCTTCTATGTCCTGGAGTCCAGCCAGCATCTACAATAAATGCTATCTCATGCTCAAGGTGGTATCCCTGCTACAGTTCATTTGCCCAGGCAACGCTAATGCTACACTGATGCTAACGCTAAACGACATGAAGCCACCGCAGGTTAGTCTTGATGCTCAGTTCATACATGGCATCAACGCTCGAGCCGTGCTAACGCTAACCCTCAATGACATGACATTCGGGGAGATGGGAGTGTCTCGGTTCTTACTGCGATGACACGGCTGTGCCATTGTTTTGGCACTGTGGCTTTGTTCCCACAACAGCATAAAAGGCCTCAGTGAGTGTGTGTGTGTGTGTGTGTGTGTGTGTGTGTGTGTGTGTGTCACCGTGTCAGCGTCTCAGCCTACTCCTCTGCTGGTTATTCTTTGGTCTATTTTTAGCTCAACTGAAGGTGGGTGTCAGGGAAAAGGGCAGATCGTTTGGCATGATTTGTTGAACACATTAACATTGGTCTTCGAGGCGGGCCGAGCACAGCGAGAGCTGGCCAAGGTTTACGGGGCACACAACCAATTAGGTGTACAATCTTATGGCTATGTATAAATACTAGATGTGGTATAGATAGAGGAAAACAGCCAAAGATAGCCAAGAAGAGAGAGAACACACAAGAGCAAAACAGGATGGAATGCTAATGAGACCAACTCTGTCCAATCAGTGATTGACATGAGATGGACGATCTTAAAAAAGGATGTGAGTGTGTGTGCACATGTGTGTGCAGATGGTAAAAGGCCTTCCTTTTGTACGGAGTGTAGAGATTAAAGGCATATTATACTGCATTAAAACGGGACCTTTTTTCAAATAAAAAGCATTGATTGGAATATTGTCAGAATATAATGACACTCATTAAAATAGCTACAGGGCCAGCATCTACAAGGCTACCAAAGTGTATATTAGTCACCCTGGCATAGTATTATGCTAATTAGTCACCACATTGTCTCAGATGGAGCAATCATAGACAACCTAACCAAATAATCGCCCTCCTTTCACCTCCGCCCCCACATTCAACAGTTAGAGCGAGAGAAGAGGGAAGAAAAGAGAGAGGAGAAACCAACAAAGGCCAGCTCCTTTTGGTGTGGTGCTGCTTCGGTACTGAAGTGTTAATTACTGTGCCTTGGCCTCCGTGGGTCCCTTGGCAGCCCACGAGCGACAGGCTGCATGGGCTGGGGGATGCCACACAGATGGGATCGGTTATGTGGCGCATCAAGGGACAGGGAATGCTTATTATGGAGATTTAGCCGCAGTCCACATCAAAACGTCTCGGGGTGAACTCGTCTGTTTGGCATGGGAACACGACTGAGCTTTTAGGAGTGTGTGGGCGTTTGTGTGCGTGGGACTTTAGTTTGCTTGCTTGTGTGTTAGATTATAAAGGTTGTGAGATAGTCTGAGTGCCGGGCGTCAAACGGGGATGGTCAGGGGTCGCTAATTTTCCAAAAACAAGACGGCAAAATTAAAGCAACTTACTTTTATAATCTGGTTTCAGGCCTTGTCTTCTGGGGGCCGTTCGGTTATATAAACCTCAAATCGATGAGGTATAGACACGACTATATTGAGTCTGGCACTAAACATAGCTGCCCTTGAAGTGGGAATAGTTATCTGCCTGTTTCTTTTGTTCTCGTGGGTCTCCAGTACATGTCATGGGTGTTAAACTGTATTATTATGCAATGCTGTCATCTTACCAATATTGGGGTGCTTGAGCAGACGACAGATACGGGCCTCTCGCTCTAACTTCTGATGATCTGTGGGACAAACAAGGGAAAAGACAAAGACATATCAACACCACCATTTATCACGGTCAAAAAGAAGACCAGGCCAGTCCAAATAACCCCCTTCAGATTTCTATCTCTGTTCTAGTCTCATTACCCTCCCATTCCCAACCAAGGCATAACATTGACAGAAGGTCTAAGGAAAAGCAGGCAACACAAGCCACAACAAAGTAGAACGATATGCCAAACAACTAGGAATGGGCATTTTAGACCATATTACCGTTGGAATATTCATAAAAATAAGTGTAATCTGAAAGTGTGAGCAGCCTACTTGTGGGCTTCTATTTAAACGCATGTGTCTGCGCTATAAAGCATCGGAGCTATAACCTTATGTGCTTGTGTCCAGCACACTAGCATAGAATGCTCTTATGCCTTCAGTGTGTGCACTTCCTGCAAGTTTAAACTATGTGACGCAGATAGCATGAAAAACACAATGTATATGTTTTGCATTTGTGCTTTTTCTTTCTGCTTTACATATTTTAAATGGCATTGAAACTTTTTACACGTTTAATAAACAATATATTTTTTAAATAGTTAATGAATAATATTTTATTAAATTTCGGCAAAAATATAACTATATAGCTAAATTTATACTAGAATACCCATTATCCACATCATTTTGAATTATTTTATATTTTAATTACCGTGCACATCCCAATAGATCAGAAAAAAACACTTTTGGCTCGCTGAAAACAGAAATGATGCCGTGTAAAGACTAGCACCTTCCTAAACAGTCACAGTAAATGTCACTGACTGAAAATAATCGTGACAGTTGAACCTCTACTCCTAACCCCTTTTTAAAGCAGCTTTTATTTCATACTACTCTGGTAAAAGTGTGCTTTTTATAGGGCTGCAAAACTCCCTCAGGCTGTAAAAAGCGGACGAACCATACGTTTGAAACAAGGAGTTTCTCCAAAAAAGTCGAATGACACAGGACTTACAGAGCAACACAGGCATTCTGCTTTGGTTGTAGCAGTGTTCCTCCACAAATGTGTGCAGGGATGTGGTAATGTCAACATCCACTTTTGCTGTCCACATCAACCAAACAAAGAAATACTCTAAGACAGTATCAAATGTCTACTGATAAACTATATTAAGACTTACTAGGGATAATGAACTGGGCTTAAAGTACACGATTCCATCAAAGTACTGCAGAAGTGGCACAGATTAGACTCTTGACATATGGACAAGAAGAGCACTCTCATGTGTACCCCTCTCGTTTACCCCCCATTACATTAACTTCATTGAGCTGGATCACCCCCGCCCAGAAACGTTCACGTCGGTACAAGTTTGCACACCGGCAGGGAAACCTTTTTAGAACGCTTCAATTTGTTATGGTTATTCATGGGTGTAACTCAGGCAGTCTGGAACAGGGTTCAAAATCTTGCCAGGTCACACATTTGTCCTTGATTGTTGAATAATTTATCATCAGAAGTATGGCTCCCGGAGCCAGCCAACACCTTCCTCTTCATCGGCTCTGAAAACGGACAGAACCTTATGGAGCTCATATCACCAGCTGATCTCAAAGGGCCTGTTTTCACAACGAGTGGGAAATAAGCTTTGTCACGTCAACATTAGACAAAAAGTCACGGTTGTAAACACAATATTCAACAGTCTTTATCAACAGCCTTTATCAACACAAATATCAGCAAAAGGTTAGCTGCGTTGTCGTAGAAGTCCTCAATAGGTAACACTCCACAAACAGGACAGAAAGACCTGAATATATTAGCCTTTACAAAACTAAACTATTAAGATGAAATGAAAGGCCTGTTTTCTTTGTGTGTGGAACTTGGCAGCAACATATCATGTCTAGGTTTGCTGGATGCGTATTATTTACTGTTTCTGTCCTGAAAGGGTGAAAGTGCTAATGTCTCTACTCGGAACACACTGTTGATCCCGTGTACTTCCCTCTGCATGCTGCTGACCCACAGTCACTTTGATCTACTTCATGGCAGGGCTGTAATCTGCTTTGCTCACATTTGAATTTGACCAATTGAATGCCACGTGGATTTGACCAATTGCATGAAAATCGTCCATTCAACTCGATTCCTCCAATCGGGGTTGACAGTAGGCCCAGCACAGCACCAATCAGCTGCACTCTTTCTACAATTCTAATCCCAGACTACCTGGGAAAGATGCTATGATACTGCTTTGCAAATCATCCTTCCAATCGCAACCAATTTCAAATGCTTGTAATCCTGATTGCACCAATCGGATCTGCTTTTACAGGCATGTAATCCCTTTAAGTTCACACTTGCGCGTTGCTCCCATTTTCTCATCTTATCACCTTACTCCTCTCCACATGGCGTGCTCCTAATCTGTGACATAACGGGATTGGGAGCATGAGGGAGTGGCTCCCTCCTCAGCTCTCTACAGGCAGCCTTTCTACCTCCGCTCCTCCTATCCACTCCTTTCCTTCATCCTCCTTCCTTTCAATTGAGAAAAGGTGATCAGTAATATAAATATCTCCTCAAAATGAACCCCTTTTTCCACCAGGTTAATCAAATGGTATTAAGGAAAGTTGCAGGCTGCCATTTGATTTTGATCTAAACTTTGAACAAAATGCATTGCCTACATTCATATATTAGTTCTGCTCTCAACCCAAATCCATTGTAAATATTGGTTTGTAAATTGCTCCTCTTATAACACCGTAGCCTGTGTGACCCAAAGAGAGAAAATAATTGGGTGTTTTTTGTCACTGCCTCATGGCTCAGAGCGCTCAAGTTACAATCTGGAGGTAAGCCAATTGTAAAACAAATCGCCACGCAAAACAAAACAAAGAAAGTAAAAGGTGTTTTTGCAATTCAGTCTGGAGCTGACCTGTTTGTCAAAGCCCAGATGAGGAGACAAAACGCCGGAAGGCCAGCAAAATGAGGGCAGGGAGCAGCTATTTTCAATGCAATCTACCATCCGACCACCTTAAGTCAAACGTAATGGAAATGTGGAAATGTAGAAATGTAGTACACGTGGTCATCCTAAAGCCTGCGGCTGCAGTCTAAACACACCAGCACCGGTGACACTCTGCTAGTGCCATTTAATCACAGTCTGCTCTCATTATCTCAATGGGAGATGGAGAGAGAGTGAGCTACTGGGCCTTCAGGATGACAACCTTTCACCTCGCTCAAGAGCCGGTTCAACCCACCATTCCCTTCCATACCTGCTGTTTCAGATTGGAGAGTTAAGGGATTGCACAAAAAAACATTTGACAATGGTAAAAAAAGAAAGAAAAAGAAAACGAGACATGCATAGGGTTTAGTTTCTGGAGGGAACAAAACACAACAGTGGCCTGGAGGTTCACTGCTTTGAGCAGAAAACATTGGCCAGCTCCTCATTAAAATGGTTCCAAACACCGACAGCTCTATCAAAAATAAATGGGCTATCGTTTATAAAAAAAAACATTTCCAAAAAGCTTGAAAGAACTGTAGTTAGCCACAACAACAAGAGTTCATCATCTAACCAGTAGCATAAAACTGACTGTAACAATGATTGGCGTTTCCCTCTTCCCTCCTGAAAACCAGGTGCTAGCGGCCAAAAAGGTAGGGTACGTAAACAAACAGACATCTGGTCACCGCTCATGAATACGCTAATGACGGACTGTAGTGAGTGTTGCTATAGCGATAGTGCCAGGCCACGGAGGAGATGGCGCCATGATGCCGACTTGTCAATCCTCATTAGTTGTCACAGCCATCTCCATACTGCAATACCGGGACTTTAGGTTAACACACTGGAGAGTGGAAAAACATGCATTGGTCACAGATAGACTTGTAAACAGGAACTAGATATGTGTGTGTGTGTGTGTGTGTGTGTGTGTGTGTGTGTGTGTGCTGAAAGAGAGAATCTTAACAGGTAAATAAGATCTAGTAAATCTTTGTGAAATGACTAGTGCTTGTCTGATTCCTTAAGTATTTGACGATGTGACACTGTGGGTGTGTGCACACGTCAGTTATCTTTCTACCCCTCCTGCACACATTTGATCAACTTTGGCCCAAAAGGTTCAACTGAATCCCAAGACAGCAACAAAGGAACTGGTGAAGGAGTTGGAGGCCAAAGTACCTACATACATCATTAAGTCATCTCCATGGCCTGAAAGGCTGTCGCGCAAGGAAGAAGCCCCTACTCCAAGACTGGCATAAAAAAGCCACAATGAAGTTTGCAGGTGATCACCAAGATGAAGACCTACCCTTTTGGAGGGGTGTTCTCTGATCAGATTGAACTGTTTGGTCACAATGATCTGCGCTATGTATGGAGGAAAAAGGGTGAGGCTTTTAATCCAAAGACCACCTTCACAACTGTGTAGCATGGGGTTGGCAGCATCATGTTGTGGGTGTGTTTTGCTGCATCCAAAAGCACTT
>JAVQIZ010149690.1:0-10761 GCA_036023535.2 Galaxias brevipinnis | reverse complement strand
AGAGAGAGAGAGAGAGCAGCAGGCTGTGTCTAAGTCATCTGGGTAACATCAGCCTCTGGGGCCGGGGGGATAAATAAAGGAGAGGGGAGCATGGGTAATATTACCCACACCCCCCTGCTGCCCCTGGCCTGAGCCGCCCGTCACGCTCAGCAAGGTGCTGATGTCACTCAGACCAGACAGGGCCTCGCTGCCCGTCACCATCTCTCCCTTCCTCTTTATCTTTTCAACACACAAACGCACCCCCACCCACTGTAACACGACTCCCTTTCAACACACAAGTATACATTCTGTGCATATAAGATACTGCATATAAGCATTATAAAACAGCACCATTTGAGCAAACATACCCCTACGCGTCTACCCAACCAACAGGCATTCACAGGCTCAAAACAAAAGAAATGCACCCGTCTCAATGCCTTTTCTTTCTATTCATTCAGCCACTACTCTCTCCAACTCTCTGGGCAACTCACTGGCTCGCTTTGTTGTCACCATTCAAAGGAGTGAACATTTTACTTGCCTTGCCTTCCGTTACCGCAGCGGAAAGGAGAGAATGAGACACACAGACAGGGAGACAGGCAGAAAGGAAGACATACAGGCACACAGACAGACAGGATAGCCTACAGCTCTAAGGCAGAGACAGAAAGGAACCTAAGAGAGTAACATGTCATTGGCTCTACGTAGCTGAAAGGACAGCAGCAGCACTGACAAATAAAGTGGCGCCCAGGGAATGCCCTCTACCTGCTGTTTGCTAGCTAGCATGCAAAGGCAGCACAGCATCCCCTTGCACACTTCACCCCCCCCCCCCCACTATATTTAGCAGAGCGGGACCTAGCCAATAGGCACGCACATGGACGTAACCTCCCTACTCCCTCTCTCCCCCCATGCACGAGGAAGCACACGGTGTCGCAGGCGACTATGTCCCCCATCTCAACTCCCTTTAGCACTTCAGTCAGCCTCTATTTATAAACACTCACACTCACACACAGAGTCCCCAGCCGCAGCCTGCTACAGCAACTCCCACCCCCACCACCCCACCCCCCCCGGGCAATTGTTTACCTCGGCACGAGGACACTCATTGGTCTATATGTCCTGGAAGCCCCGCCCAGGTTGCAGTTGTTTGTGTTGAGCATGTGTGTTGAATCCTAAGGATGCTGCGATGTGCTGAACGGGGCTGGACGGGACAGTGCTTAGTGCAGCCGGCAGGGTGAAATACGGGCTGGACGAGGAAGGGCGCTCTCAGGACTTGGACATTTTAAATCTGCCACGGCAGCCAGAGGCCGGCACACACTTAGCCCCATCGACCCACCCTTTCACACAATGGCATGTGCACACACGTGCACCCACACACACACACACACACACACACACACACAAACACATATTCTTGTTCTCCAGACACATTTTATGCATTTTATGACCTGCCATACTGACCCTGAGCGATAGGGTCCCCTCAGTTCATTCTAATAAGTCTATAGACCCTGCGGGACATTGTGTCCAATGTCGTGTACTGTACACACGGCAGCAGGGGAGGAGCCCTATGGGTTTACCAGTGAACTAGGTCCCTGGGTGTGTGTGTGTGTGTGTGTGTGTGTGTGTTTGTATTGTATGCAGCCAGTCAAAGGTCAGTTTGGTGGGTAGGAAATGAGTGTCGATCCGTTTCAGTCCAGCTAACTCACTTAGTCCTTTACTTGCTGAAACACTCACGCAACCATACACACATCATAAACAATATGTCTGCATTATGAGAGGAAGCTACTTATAAGGCCAATTGAATAGATTTTGGATTGTAAAAGTGACCAACATGAAGTCAAACGTCCACAAACACACAGACACACACACTCACGTTGACACATATACAGTATATACACAACAATGACACACATACCTTTTTCTTTAATTATGCCAGCCATACTCACACACATTTCTTTCTCCCTCCTAACCTCCACCCCCACCCGAGCACACACACACACACACACACACACACACACATACACACACTTGTTTACCAAGATCTCAGCTGACCTTCTCAGAGGGGAGAGTTACACTGATGGTCAGCAGCAGATGCTTCTTCCTCTCTCCTGCAATGCCAAATCCCTCCCTCTCTCCTCTGCCAAATCCTTCATTCCTATGTCATCTGCCCTGCCTCTCCTCTTTCCTCCGCTCCTCTTCTTCTCTCATTTCTTCATCCTGCCTTTCTGCCACTCTCTCCCCTTTACGCTTAACCCCTCACTGGAGGACCTTTTCACCAGCTACACCTCCGTCTTTCTCGCCATCCCTCCATACCTCTCTCGATCCATTATGCAATGCTCTAACGACGGTGTCCGTTTGGGGCGAGAGACACTGGCCAGACCAGCAGACCCTCCTGGATCATGGGCACTGTAGTTCCTAGTATGGGCACGGCGAGGCTGCAGCAGTAGCAGAGGGGCAGGCTGGCCACGTCTATCCGGGGGGCCCCTCGATGTGTTGCGAGGCAGGTCTCAGTTGTTACGTAACCCAGCCGGCTGCAGCTGGCCTCTCCACCACTGACAGTGTCTCGCTGTACCCATGCACCTGTCTGCGTACGCCTGTGTTCGTGAGCAAGCGTGTGTGTGTGTGTGTGTGTGTGTTTGTGTGTGTGGACTCATGAATCATAAAATAGGCATCATAACCAACACGTAAAAGCCACGCGACCTAGTTAGATGTGAAAGGCACGTTGCGCCACCAAAGACTATCCTAGTAAGCATCGTAAATATATCACAATGGGCTTCTCTCTACCTGGGATCATAACACATCCCCTAGCAGACTGGCAGGAGGAACAATCTGTGCCAGAGGTGCTCTGCTGCTTTGACTAAGCCTCCCTGAGAGCCGGGTAGACAGCCCTGCTGAAAGGCTGCAGCTTGGCGTGGAGCTGCCTCAGAATCCCCTCTCCGGTCCTGCCACGCACACTGTGACGTCAGAGACCCGATCGCGTCTGCCGTAGTGTGTGTGTGTGTGTGTGTGTGTGTGTGTGAAAGCCTCGCACACAGCAGCCCCCGCATGGCTTAAAAGGAGGGGGAGGAGGGGCTTGGAGTGGAGCGGGGGTGCGATCGCATTGTGATGTAATTTTACGGAAGTGGTTCTGTTTGGTGTTGCAGTCGAGACCCGGCGCAGTGTGGCCCCCTTCTGGTTAGTCAGGGGACAGCAGCCTCATTTACAGGCACAGAGTGTTTAGCAAGCCTTAAGGGTGTGTTTGCTCCCTCCAGGGAAGAGTTGTTCCATAATCACTGGCACAGCGTGGCCATCCACAAATATGGTTGAAACTATGTTCAACTTGTTCTTCATATTTACATCAAATATAATCTAATAGGACTGCAAACAAGGAATTGTTTAGCATGAACAAGTTTTACTGACAACAATGTCAGTGGTTGACTCAAAATTTAGGGTGGGTCATGTGCAGTCCAACTTCATTGGATAGATTTCCTTATTTACAGATCATTAAGTATGAAAGCGTTAAACATTGAGACCATATGTTTTGTGGTATGTCAATCTAATCATTAAGAATTGTGCAGATGTACAAGGTAACAATCCAGCAATTCAAAACCAAGCTGTTAGGGATCATGACTTCACAACCCACTAAGAATTACATGTGGCAAATAGAGGATCTAGAATTACTCTTTTTTTCTAACACAACAAAAGGGCCAAGAGGGAAATACATGTTGATGAGTATATACCACTCCCTGGTGGCCAATTGTTTGAATGCATTCAAAAGAGCTTCGCATATAGGCTCTCCTTCTTTTCCTTTGCCAACTGAAAAAAATTCCCAAAATGTGAACAATGGAAGAGGAGACTAATCTGCCTTCAGGTAAGCTGTAGCACTAGACATTGGGGATCGCATATCTGCGTCGTATCACTCACATTTGGGTGGTCTGGAATATCCACCATGGAATGTCAGATTAACAACACGGTCCCAGTTGGACAACCGTCACCATAACATCTGGCATTGACAAGCGTGATTTATCTGAGTTCCATGAAAAGGCCATGGACCCTCAGCTTTAGCGGTATAAAGAACAAAAAACAACATCAAAGCCTAGTACTCCATGGTTATTTGCCTTGACTTGTTCAGATTTCCGGGATGCCAAACATTCCGTGCTACTGGTACAGGACCTTGAGTCAGTCAGAGATATGGGAGGGAATTTCTCTCTGTGCTTCTTACGCTTTACAATTAACGACCACACCTGTCTCATTTTGTGTCATTCTCGTTGGACAACATTGAGGCTGAAGCATTGAGGATCGGCGCTGTAGTGTCACATTGCAAGTAGTGCAAATAATATTTAAAATGTGATGAGGTCAAAAGGTAAAAATGTCAAACCCCCAAACTAAAAGAACACAAGTTCTCTGGAAAAATGATACATTATAGGGTATTAAAAAATGCTGGTGCATGGACACTTGCATCAGTAACCCTCCTTTCAGGCCCCTTACTCCATCACTATAAAGCCTCCTCATACTAGTTTGTTGGGGCCAGAGTTGGGCTGTGCTTTACTAGAGACATTTGATTTGACATCACATGAATACTCCATCCAACTCACCAGGAGTAGGGAATGGCTCACATCTTTAATACAATTTTGGCAAATTATGACGACAAAATGTTGCTCAAAAAAAGCTCAACAGACAGAAATGCTTGCTCAGCTGTTGCATGTATTAATGCCTGTTAATAAAGTTTGTTTAAATGACATACCTTTAACCCAAAAACTATTTCTGACCATTGACATATCCAGCTTCAAATTGGTCCTGCTTTCTGGTCTGTAATGTGTTCACATGAGCAAGTAAAGCTAATTATCTAAGCTCAATATAGTAGTAGGCAGCACAAATACCAAAAAGGCATGCCAGAATTAATTTTTAAAAATGGGCTGAAGATTAAAAATAGTCAACTTGTCCTTTAACTAACAGTGTGCTAAAAGACTAGAGATGGAAAGCCAGCCTCAGAGAAGTGACCCACAAGCTATAAATATTTTTAAAAGGATTTGAACTAGTAAGAAGTAACAATGGAATGGCTTCTTTTTTATTGTACTATATTGTAATAGATTTGAAATAGTATTTATTTAAATAAGTATGGCCTGTGTTGAAACTGTTATGGTAAATTAGAAAAAGTTTGTAAAAGTAAATTAGTATTTATAAACCAACAAAAACTAAAAATATTCTCCGCATTCCTTTATTTGCTACTGTTGGTTGAGTGTCGGCAATGGCAATACTTTTCACCATTTCCTTTCACATCGGATTCAATAATAATTTGTCATTCTAAAAGTTTCATTCAATAAAAGCGAGTATATGACACAAACACAACACCACAATCTAGGGTGTACAACCCAAAGAAAGATGAACACGGAATTCCCCATGAAATTGAGTTTAATAGATAGTTAAAAATAAGGCTATGATGCTGTTTTAGCAAACATTGACCAGGAGGAACCACAGTTATAGTCGTACGGTGTTCGGGGCTCAGGGCGGGGCCCGGTATAGTGAGACATCACACTACTATTGACCACTCTCTTGAGTTCAAGAGATAAACATATTGTTAGTAGACATACACTCCACACTTGCAGGAGCAAACTAACACTACAGCAGTTGTGTTAGCAAACATACGGTACACACATTCACACAGGCAAACACACACATGCCCACATCCATCCCACCCAAAACGGTGGTAATAAACAGGGATTTCAACCAATTGATAGCAGTGTTGGGAAAAAAAACATGCATAGCTCGGTACAATGAGTGTTCAAAAATCCATCAACATAACTATGCTCAGACCGCTTATATAGTCGGTTTGACAAACATGTCAACATGATTTGTTTTATTTAACCATAATTAACAATCACTTAAACCATTTGTGTTTAAAGGATTTTTGTTTTGTTTTTCTTAAAGTAATAGTCTCCAGAACATGTAGAAAGTTACATTCTGAACCTGATATGGCTCAATAGAAAAAAATACTGAAATGGCTACAACACGATATGAAGTTGTTTGCTCTGGAATGGAAAATAACCAAATGAGTTGCAATAATAACCCATCATGTTCAAATGTAAAAATTTAAAAGTAATATCTAGACACCGACCCGTTGGAATTCTGTTGCACTATGGAGAAGTCATTCAAATACATAAAATGTCAAAGACTTCCAAAGATGAGTACAAAAAAACTAAAAGTAACTGGCTTTGATGGTTTCGCATATGTACGAAATGGCACAAAATAAGAGCCATAGAAGACCTTTTCTAGGCCTGTGTGGATGTTGATTAAAAGGTGCCCCACACAACTGTCATGTTCATGAAAAATCCCTGTGAAGCATATTTGACAGATGAAACCTAAGAAAATATATCCTTAACATTTTTGTTGTGAAAAGACTTTGAACGTCAAAAAAGATGATCACCTACACAAATTAAAAATTACGTTCAATAATCATTTCACAATTTGTCCTTTGGTAACCCAGGGATACCGTCATGGAATCATACAAATAAATATTAAGTTGTGTATTTTGTTCTATCTGAAAATCAAAGCACATTGCAATATTAGTATACATTAAAAGGGTATTTCTCAAAACCTTACATGGCTAACATTTACGCTTTAAAGTGCCAAAAAGCTCTAGCATAAAGGAAGCCCCAAAATGGTGGCACAGGCAGATTCCCCCTACAATAGCAGACCTAGGAGTTGGATCCAAAATGGCGGAGCAGGCAGACACTTGGACGGAGATACAGGACCTCCCCATGCAGGCTATTGTTAACCTACAGTACACCTCAGTCTTCTATACACAGAACCCCCTAAGGTCTCCAAATTGTGTTTAAACAAGACTCACACAAAGAAGGTAGCAAAAATAATTTTGTAGTTGGGACATAAAAATGCGAAACACAGGGAAGGCGACAGTGAGTACATCTACTACACACCCACTGATTTGAGGCTCGCAGACACTGGCCTTCCTCGTGGGTGTTGCAACACAACGTATAACTGGTAAAAAATAGGACTAAAATTTGCAGTACAGTTTTAAAGCCTCTTGTTCCCTCTCGTATTACTAATTTACAATACATGTCTCCCTTTTTACAGGTAGTGTCCCATTGTTTCAAGACCCTTACTAGCATTGAAGAGAGGAATGCTATGGGTACAGTAAGTAGCAAGCCAGGTCAGTCCCTTTGTATAATATACAGGTGTATCTTGGCACTTACCCCGTGTGCACTACTTAAGGGCTTTGCAATGCTCTAACGTCAACAAGAGAAATCCGGCACATTATTTCGCTCTTCCTAAAATCTTCCTTAACCCAGACCAAACTCTTAAGGAAATTAAATGTACAAAACATAACATAATCAGTACAAACCAATTCCAAGTTATCCAGTTTGACAGTAACATAACATTAATAATCATATCAGTAATAAAAACTCAGATACAAAGGGGGAGGAGGGGGCATGCGAGAGGGTACAAACAACCCTGGCGGTGAGGTGGCAGTCAACGATTGGCTCACTCTTGAGAAGAGGTGACTTGCCAGACGATGACGTGGCTGCGCTCGGCTTTGGTGGGAGGGGACTGGTTCCTGGGCTCCGATAGGCCATCCAGCTCTGGACCGTCGTCACCTGAGGGGAACACACGGGTTAGGCTCAGAGCACACAAACAGGTCCATTTTAGTTGCCTTTCTCATATTAGCTGTTCCTCTGAGACTGGTCTCACCACCACCCGCAGAACCAGACTCAGTTCCATGGGGGACAGAGCGTTTAGTGCTGCTGCTCCCATTCTCTGGAATTCCCTTCCCCCTGTGATTCGGAACTCTGACTCCATCAACATTTTTAAATCCCGCCTCAAAACCCACTTGTTTTCCTTAGCCTTCCCCTAGCTTGTTATCTTTGACTTTTTATTTTATGTATGTATGTCAATACTGTATATGTGTATGTATATATACGTATATGTAGGTATATTTTGTATATATATATATTTATTTATATATTGATGTTCCCTTCCTCAATAACTTTTGTCTATCTTATGTTAAATGTTATATAGTGCCTTTTTTGTATATACTTGTATACATTATTTAATTTTCCATGCCATGTACGGTGACCTTGGGTATCTAGAAAGGTGCCTATAAATTAAATGTATTATTATTATTATTATTATTATTATGTATAATGGTTATTCTTAAAAGCCGTTCCAACCAACACCCAAACCCTCCTCACCGATTCTGAAGTCGATGTAGCCCTCTCCGCCACTCATGACCAGGAAGGTTTTGGGCGGCTCAGATGTGTCGGACGACTCAGAGGCCGGATCGTCCGACCCAGAATCCCCGGCGGTGCCTGGGGGCGGGATCACGTGACCTAGAGGAAGAGGCAAAAAAAAAAAACACCAATCACTCTTGAACAGACATACACTTTTTACCCCACATGTATTGCTTATTGTTCATGTTTCTTTCCTTTATTTTGCTAGTAGAGTACCTCTAAATCTACACTGGAACCCTAACTCAACTGTTCACCACGGCTTGCCCTCATGTCGGCTCTTACCCGGCACAGCTGCAAAGAACTTGACGGCGTCGCGGTGTCCGTGGAAGCAGAGCTGGGCGTGGGCCATGGAGCAGTAGGGCACGGAGCTGCCCGGGGCGCTGCTGTCCGCCCCCTCGTCGCTGTACACCCGCACCGCCCCGCCAGGCCGGTTGGACACTATGCCCGTTGTCCTGTTGGCTACACAGCGGAGGGAGGGACAGTGTCACAAAGCAGTCACAACACCCGCACACATTCAAACAGCCACTAGTGCCACGACAGGCGCCTCCTGGCCTAATGATATCACAGCGTGTAATTAAAGCAGACTGTGTGAGGGGTCGACCCCAATGGGAACGAGAGGGCGGCTGTGAGTGGCAGAGCGTGAAGAGAAAACTTCTGAGACCTTCGACGGGCAGCAACGGTTATTAACGGTTATTAACGACAGCCGTTAAAACACACGGTAGCGCCAAAACAACCAGGCAAATATGAAGTGACACGTGACCTGACCAGACCAGAGTACAACACAAAGTAGCAGAAGAGAGCGCAGGCCAGTGGGGGTAATAAGGAGAGAGAGGAAAGGGAGACAGGGAGGAGATACTGGAGCACCTGAGAAGGAGAGCGAGCAGGATAGAGAGACCGTGGGAGGAAGAAGAAGGAGTGCTGCGGTGACAACCCATACAGGAAGGACGCACAGTAGGGAGACTCAAGAGAAAGAACGAGAGTGTGTGCGAGAGAGAGAGAGAGAGAGCGAGAGAGAGAGAGAGAGAGAGAGGAACAGATGTCTGTGATGCTGACTCACCCTTCAGGCTCCTTAGAGACTGTCCGTGCTGAGGACCTATGGCTTCAGCCAGAGAGAGGGAAAGGAGGGGGGGGGGGGGGGGGACGGGGACGGAAGGGGACTCCAGTGAGTGCCCGCTCGCTCTCCCACTGACTCACTTCATGGAGTGAACTCCCTAGGACTCGCTTCCTGTCTAAAGGATTCCACTTGGGAGGCTCTGGAGAGTCTTAGGAGGGTAACAGGCAGTGTTACACTCAAAGCTCTGCTGTGTCCCCAGCCATCTCCTCCAGGACCCTCCAGAGCTGACTGTGCTGCTGGGAGCGGGGAGCTTACCTTCCGACAGTGGGATGGAGATGATGACTCCGTTGCCGGTGCCGACCCACAGGCGGCTGCAGGAGATCATGAGGGCCGTGATCCTGACGAAGGAGAAGCCCAGCTTGCCGGTCCCTGTTACGCGCACAGGAAGGAGAGCAGGTCAGCTTGGCCTTTCAACCCCCCCCCCCCCGTGTGGGCCGACCCTCTGCCTTGTCTGTGGCAGTCACCAGAGAGTCGACTATCAGACAACTTATTATTTTAGAAGACAGTTATTACAACATTTTATTTTTTTTATCACAGTCCTACTTTAAGTGAGATACAGGATATATGTGGTAATATAGTGCTCCTTTACAGTGTCTAAAGTAGGTAATGCCCCTTTAGTTAATATGGTCACGCGTTGATTGGCTTTAGAATGTACTGGCTTGATTATTGCACACACTGTGCACGATTAGCATTCCTAGTTGGTTGGCTAACTTCACAGAAGTTGAATAACACCCAAACACAGATCTGGGTTTAGTCATAATTTTTTCAGTTGATCCAATCTTAGCCTGTTACACAACCACTCCAAATGATCCCGCATAGTTCAAGCCTCTTGCAATAAGTACAGTGATGGAACACCTCAGGTCCTTGTTCACAATCTTAGATTAGCACTGTTTTCCCTGAAGGGTTAGACGCAGTAAGCCGTTTGATTTGGAGCGAAGCTCTCCGTTGTGTGGTGGTGGGCGGGAGCGTACCCAGCATCTTGCTGACGTAGGGCTCAATGTCCACGTCCTGGAGGTGCTGGTAGGTATGGGCGTGGAACAGCCTCAGCGTGGAGTCCAGCCGGATGGACACCCAGATGCCGTCCCCCACCCAGGCCAGCTGACGCACCTGGCTCTCCTTACGGGGGTGGGCGTCAAAGGACTTCTGCTCCAGACCAAAAGGAGGGAGAAGCAGGGGAGAGAGAGAGAGAGAGAGAGAGATCCAAATGAAAAACCATGAGTCACTGCCTGAGCACTGGTGTTTAATCAACAAACCTGGTAAATCTGTCTGTGTACAGTTCATAGTTCACGGTTTATGTATACAGAATATACGTATGAACATAAACTCTTGGCAATGAACTGTAACGGAAGTACCAAGATTCTGCATCTGTGGTGAGTAGTTTAACTAAGAAGCAGTTACACTAAGCCAAGCTGAGAGGTATCTACACTAAGCCTAGGTGAGAGGTATCTACAC
>JAVQIZ010149688.1:0-14370 GCA_036023535.2 Galaxias brevipinnis | reverse complement strand
GCTTATAGGCAGAAATTTCGCAGCCATGGAAAGACCCCTAGCTGCACATTTATGGAGTTCGCCCGGCAGAAGGCAACTCTATTCGATCGCTGGTGTGCGGCCAGCAAGGCCACAGACTTCGTGAGCCTTCGGGAGATTATGTTATTAGAAGAGTTGAAAAACAGCATACCGGAGAGACTGAGCTCCTATTTGAGTGAGCAGAGGGTGACGTCACTGGCCCAGGCTGCCGTGTTAGCAGACGAGTTTGCCCTCACACATAAAAGTGTTTATGTTTGTTCACAACCGGAGTGGAGGGCTCCGTTGTCTTCATCTGTCACACCACTTGCCCCCTACGCACCACTTCCTATGGAGGGGCGCGAGTGTTTTTATTGTCATAAGGTGGGCCATTTGATCGCTAAGTGTCCGGTGTTGAAACGTAAGCGTTCCCCGCCGACAAGTCTGCCCAAAGTGGTGGGTTCGGTGAGCACTGTTTCGCGTGGCGTTACGGTGCAGTGCCCTATGTTGAGCGACGGTGTGTCGCCTTTAGAGTTGTTGCAACAGCCTACGACTCAGACTAGAGTTGCAGCCCAGAGTTGGCCGGAAGCCTTTCCAGCCTGTGGGAAGCTGGTTGACTCCAGTTCGGCTCCCGTAGCTGTCCTTCCCCCGGAGGAAACTGCCGGGATGCGTTCGACAGATATCTGCCTAAATGAGACCCTATTAAATTAAAGTTATAATGACCTGAATTGATGTCTCTTTCTCACTTTTGAGATTTTAAGCAGTGAACCTGGCGCTAAAATGTAGCAGTCATAAATCATGATGATCAACTAGTAGACAGTAAAGATTAAGCAATATGAAAACAATGTAATCATGGCTTTGTTTTTCATTTTGGCACGTTTCCCTGCCCCTTACTAACTAAAGTTAATGTTACGTTGGTATTGTATTTCACCTTGTTCGACTATGATAATTGCATTTTAAAGTGACATGGATTCTGCACCAGGCTTGGTTTAAGACTGGCTTGGTAGCTACTTTTACTTTAACGTGTAGCCTACATGAAAATGTATTTGTTAGTTAGCTTCCTAATGTTTTTTTGTGTTAGTTAAGCTACATTGTTTTTCATTGTAAAGGAAGGATGCATGGACATTTAAAGTGTTCTCATTGTTCTTACACTCATTTACAAGAGTTCAATTAACACCCATGAGTGACCATTGAGTGCCAATGCCTTAACACCCAAATAAGAGTTAAATAAACTCAGAATTTGTGTTTATTTGATTATCTCACATGTACACTCAATTGTAGATGATTTTAACTCATGTAGAGTTAAACTAACATTTTAAATGTTAGTATGAAAGTGGAGAAGCCTGGACACCCCCATGAAATTAGACAACTCAATAAATACCAAACTCTTCCTTTAGAACAAGCTATTTGACTAAGCAGTAATTTTAAAATATGTAGTCCCGCTAAGAATGAATAAGATGATGTCAGAAAAAATGTTAGAATCCATGTTCAGAATGCATGTGCATACAATTCCGATTGTGCAATGTTTCCAAAACACCGTAAGTGAAAATTATTATGATTGAAGAGTATTAAACTTGACATGAAGGAACATGTGGTATGCAGGCTAAATCAAAATGCAGCCACTGCGCCTTTAAAACCGTAATAATATCGTCAAGGTTGTTAAGAGCAGGCCGCATGTAAACTTCAGAACATTAGTTATGAAAATCATTAGTCAATGTTCCACCACTACCACCAAAAACACACCTCCCACAAAGCCTTGAAACTATTCTTTATGTATGTGTATTGTAAGATTTGCGCAATGGATATTTCAGTCCATAGAGTCACGAAATATTTTAAGGTTGTTTAAACCAGAGCAATGACCTAGGAAGAGGATCGCCTTGGACGACTTATACAAAAACACTTGACCACATTTCGGAAACAAAATCGATCCATTCATCCACATTCCACAAAGACAACTCCTCGATTTATTTAACAGATAGGCTAACTCACCTTGACAGCTGACAGCGTCAAAAATAATAGCGTCAAACTGTCAATAAAGTTCATGGTTGAAATTCCAAAACTAGATATTAAAATTCCAATACGGTATCGAAATGATTTCTTCCAAAACATGTGTAATGTTTCAAATCCAAAATGTACACGCTATAACTTAAGTAAATATGGGTTAGTGAGCTGTAAGTGTCAAATCCATATTGGTCCCACGGTCCCGAGCAGGCGCACCTGAGCCAAAATCTTCTAAACTTTTCTTTCAACTGTTGCCAATAATTTTTAAGATATCCAGAAACATGATAATCCAGGACGAGTATCTCTTTACATTGTTCTGAAGTATACTTGGATTTTCTTGAAATAGAGTAGCAATCCACATTACAAAAGGAATGCCCTACTCGGTGCGCCAGCCCTCTCCAAGTGCGTGTCCATTGGTAAAGTGAACGAGAGAAAGTCGTGCAACTTTTGGGCAAAACCAATCTATTAATCACATTTAGTAATAATCCGTCCACAACCTAGTATGGGACATTAGCAGGGATTCTGATCGTTTCATGCCAAGTCTCTTTAACCTCCTGTTGGAATCGTGAACGTACCAAGAACTCTAAGATGTTAGGTCTGTATTGCGGTGAAAACAGTGTTACCGAAATGTGCGAGAGCGTAGAGTGCGGAACACAAGATCGGGAGCTTTGGATTGGCTAGAAACGATCAAATGGGCGTCCGACATGCAAGTTAGAGTTGCTCTGAATTGTACATGCATCTATCTATCTAAATGTAGTTATTTTCTAATTGCTTACACACTTAAACTGTAGTTATTGAAGCAGCATCACAGAAACCATTAACTTATGGTTTTAACTTATGGTTTTATCAAGTCTGCAAAACCGCAAGCACATTATCTGCTTTACACAGTTTAGAAAAACATTATTTCTTTAAACACCACAGTTTTTATTTGGAAAACACTAATTTTAAAGGCCAAACTAATTTACCAATTACTTATAACCTTATAAAGTAAAGTCCAGATGTGTGTGGACTAAATTGCAGGTTTTTTTTCTAATGAGGCATAATCACAGAAGCCATTAATTCATTTAACCTAGTCTTTACCCGAAATCAGCAAAACTACAAGCACATTCTCTGCTTTCCAATCCAAAAAAAATACAAATAAAATAAACAGCTCTTTAGATTAGACAGACCAATAAAAACCTGAAAGCCCTTAGTTTAGTTTGGAAAACACTGCCAATTATTAATTGCACACTCATTTACGTTTCCCGAACCCCAGTCCAGATGTGTGAAAACACTTAAAGATAATTGTTCACTTACAAATCAGCGGTTGAGCCCTATAAATAAGCCACAGGTTAGCAATCATGGTTTGAACAACAATGAAGGCCAATGTTCTTGTTTTTATGTCAATATTAACAATTATATTTTGTTATTATCAACTGTTTTTGTTTTGTCTTTTACTGTTTATTCTGAAGTGTGGTTGCAAATTCATTGATTTGAGAAAGAAAACAAATTGTCTAAGAATTTAAAAGTTTGTATTGAAGTGTTTGGTTTTGCAAGAGATTTTTTATGTATTTTTTTGTTTCAGAAATCGTGCTTAAGCTAAAACGGTAAGCTGATTTGGTAGACTTAGTAGATAATATATGTAGAGGTGTGTACCTGCCACAAGGAACGCCTTCGTGCTGAAGTATTCTAATGAGTGCTACACCTTTGAGTTGTGGTCAATCACAGGTAGTTTGATTGTAAGAGAAGCATCTCTGATGTGCGCATAAGTTAGATTGCAAGTGTTCTGGCTGCACCTGCTTCATTGCTTGTACAGCGGTAGACCGTGTAAGAGAGTGCTTAAAGGGTTTGTCTGTGGACGTGGTTGAATGTTTGGCTCTAGTTGAGGACTGGGGGTTCAATTTCCAAAAAGCATTCTCTTATGACAGGAAACACATTACCGATAACAATCTAATAAATTAAGTTGAAATAACGACTAATAAGGTCAATCATTCTAATTATACATCTTTGAGACACACTCAATAATTCTGTCAAAAGTGAAAAAATATTGATCACCCTCGCTAATCATGTCAAAATGTTCTATAAAGCTGTGGGCTGCCCTCAAACTATTTAATAAAGTTCTGCAGGCAGGCTTGTGCAAAGCAGGTATGCAGCACATCCATCCATCCAGCTTTCAGGTTACCTTACTGCAAACGACGTATACAATATATTAGGCCAAGAAATATATGGACAATGACACACACTTTTGAATTGTGTCTTTGTACACCATCACAGTGAATTTTAAATGAAACATTCGAGAGGCAGTTGATGTGCAGACTTCCAAGGGGTTGAACATAAATAAGGCATAAAGTATTTAGATATTGCAACCATTTCTATATACAGAGCTGTAAAGAGTGTTTAAATGTTTGATTCTTCAAATGGCGATACCATACCACAATGACTAAACTATGTAAATATTTTTCATGAGCAGCTTAACTTACAAGCAAGCAACAAGTGGCAAGTCACACACAGTAATGCAAGGGGCCAAGCCTGACCTGCCCCACCTATTTTCATAAAAAGACTGTAAAGCGCATGCGCAACTGAACGTATTAGTTGTAGTTCTATCAGCAATCTCTGTTGGTTCTGTGCAGACGTGGGGTCAGCACCACCTCCCAAAATTGCACGCCCACTTCGCAATCATATCTTGTAATTATCTTCACGGTTTTATGTACGTGTTTTGTTTGCTAGCATCTTATTTTGTGAACTTTTTATTATCATTTAGTTGACAATTCCATTGTATTATTGTAAAAAAAGTTTAAGTTTTTGTTGTGCTCCATCGACCCATAGTAACGGGGCCGCTGCTGGGTACACTAAACAGGGCCCACTCAGAAGAGGCTTGACAATTATACAGGTGCCGATCAACTTAAGTGGGACGTGATAAGTGGGACGTGGGACGCTAAATCATGTAAATATAACCAATCAGGAAGAACCAAAAGGCCCAGCTTTTTAGTGTGCTTTTCTGTGGTGAAAACAGACGATAATCAGATGGGATAATTGCTGAGAATAGATCCCGAGGTGACACTCCGCAGGAGTTTCCGTACCAGAGAACTTCACTATTGTTCGGTCCCCTTTTCCTTGATATGAGAAACTCTTACTTCTGACGCTGCACCAATCTGCCTGTCAATCTCACGCTCCAATTTACCCTCACTCGTGAACAAGGCCCCGATACTTGAACTCCTTCGCTTGGGGCAGCAACTCACTCCCAACCTGGAGAGAGCACTCCACTGTTTTCCAGCAGAGAACCATGGCCTCAGTCTTGGAGGTGCTGACTCTCATCCCGATCGCTTCTCACTCGGCTGCAAACCACTCCAGTGCATGCTGAAGGTCACAGTCTGAAGAAGCCAACGGAACCACATCATCTGCAAAGAGCAGAGAAGTGATTCTGAGGTCCCCAAACTGGACACACTCCTCCCCCCGGCTACGCCTTGAGATTCTTTCCATGAAAATCCTGGCGGAGTCCAACACCCACTGAAAACGTGTTTGACTGTGCCGAGAATATAGACACAGCTCTCATTCCGGTTATATAAGGACCGGATTGCTCGTATCAACGGCCCCGACACCCCATACTCTCGCAGTACACCTCACAGGACTCCCGGTCGTAGGCCTTCTCCAAGTCCACAAAACACATGTAGACTGGATGGGCAAACTCCCATGACTCCCTCCAACAGCCCCACGAGGGTAAAGGGTTGGTCCACTGTCCCACAACCAGGACGGAATCTGCATTGCTCCTCCTGGATCTGAGGTTCGACAATGGGTTGGAGCCTCCTTTCCAGCACCCTGGCATAAGCTTTCCCAGGTAGGCTGAGAAGTGTGATACCCCAATAATTGGAGCACATCCTCCGGTCCCCTTTTTTAAAAATGGGAACCACCACCCCAGTCTGCCATTCCAAAGGTACTGTCCATGTCCTCCACACGACACTGAAGAGGCATGTCAACCAAGACAGCCCAACATTGTCCAGGGCCTTCAGCATCTCGGGGCGAATCTCATCCACACCCGGGCGCCTTGCCACTGAGAAGCTTCCTAACTACCTCAGTGACCTCTGCCAGGGATATGGGTGAGGCTTCCCTCGAGTCTTCGAACTCTGCCCCCTCCACAGAGTACATGGTGTGGTTAAGGAGTTCCTCAAAGTGCTCCTTCCACCGCCTAAGCCAGACGTTCCCAATTCACCCTCACTACACGTTTGGGTTTACCGGGTCTGTCCAGCAGCCTCCTCCGCCATCTGATCCAACTCACCACCAGGTGGTGATCAGTGGACAGCTCAGCTCCTCTCTTCACCCGAGTGTCAAAGACATACGACCGCAGATCTGACGATACGTTCACAAAGTTGATCATCAATCTGCGGCCTAAGGTCTTCTGGTACCAAGTACAGTATGAACCTCCCTATGCTCGAACATGATGTTCTTTATGGACAATACATGACTAGCACAGAAGTCCAGCAACAAAGCACCACTCAGGTTCAGATCGGGCAGGCTAGTCCTCCCAATCACCCCCCTCCAGGTTTCTCCATCGTCACCCACATGAGCGTTCCTTCTTTTTCTTTCCGGTCAAAAGTCTTCACTGCCCCTAGGAACCAAGTAAGACACCTCCCCTTAGTTGAAATGGATAACCCTCATGTAAACATGCACCCTGCGTTATCCCTCATAATGACACCAAAAAATAACGAGTAGGCAATAACAGTAGCCTGTAAATAAATTCTATGCTAATCCCATCAGCAGCAAGGTTTAGTAATATTGAACAATAACAAATCAACCGTTGAACAACCATATACGATAGTATAACCTTTAAGGCTTAAACTAAATCACATAATCCTTAAACCACCTTGGCTTCATTCTCTGTATAGTACTGGCAGTCTAGTCTGGAGTTCTCTCCCTCTGAGGTTCTGCGTCCAAAAGCGGCCGAGCGAAATTGCGGTCCATTACTGGTACAAAAGACACCACCAAAACAACCACAATGATCACTGAAAACAGTAAAACAGTCATTTTAAAATCAATGGCAGTCTCTGTGGTCACTGTGGGAGTAAAAGCAACTTTAGGCCATTTGCTGTAATAATCCGTATGTAATCGCATACCTGCAGTAGGGTTAACAGTTAACCAATTGTCAAATAACCATGAAAAAGGATTTGACCGACTAGTGTTAATCGTTCATTTAAAATAAATCTCAAAATAAGCTGGCATGAAATTGCATGTGCATAGCGAGTCAACGTTGGCACGGCACATATATGCATCTTGGGAACATGGAACTTTGGCTTATTAGTTAACTGTTATGAATCGATTAATGAGTTTCGGCTATTGGTTATCAGATTCATCAGAAATGTCCATACCTAATCTGCAGTCATGCGCAAGTGTCAAATGGTCCCACTATGTCCGTGGCAGACTTTGCCATGGTTGCGTCAGGAAAAAGAATGGGTTGCAGCTAGGGACGGGCATGTATATTTGAATATTTGGTTATTCAAAATGATGCGGGTAGTCGAGTATAGCTGTAGCTATTTATTAATTTTTTTGCCCAAGTTAATCAAATATTACTCATTAGCTATTTTGATTACATGTGGTTTATTAAACGTGTATAGCATGCCATTAAAGTATGTAAAATGTTGAAAGAAAAACAAAATTGCTTTGTGATTTTCCCGCTTTCCGCATCACGTAGTTTAAACTTGCAGGAAGCGCGCAGACTACAGGCAAGAGAGTGTTGTATGCTAGTGGGCATCATGTGTAAGAGAGAGTAATTAATGTTTTTGAAATGTCTGACTTACAAATTTTTGTTGTTTTGATGTTGTTCTGTTCGCATCAGCATGCGTAGTGTGCAATAACCCTGTTCTTGTTGTGTTGTTAGTGCTATTATTATACACTTCATGTTTTTCAAAGCAGTGCCCAGTTTGGGACTGTATGGAATTGTTTGCATCAACTTTCAGGGCTTAATTTATTACTTCCATTGCTGCAGAACAGCTGTACGTTCTTAACCCATTTCTTGTTCCCTGAAAATTGCCTTTTTTATAACTCTGAAATTTTTTGTTTAACTAAAATGCCCATACCTAGTAGCAGCCTAGTAGCAGTGTGTGGTGGTTAAGCAGTTTTGTCATTAAGTTGAATGGTATCCATTTTCGCCCACCAGTAAGATCTGTCCAACATTGCTAGGTACATACTACCCTTGGTGACTCTTGTGCACTAGCCTAAATAAATCTTACTGTAAAGCAGTTGGCACAACGAAACGAGCCCCTCTGAAGACATAGACATCTACAACTGAAAGTTAACTCCGTATACCAGAGTACCAGAGTCATTGTGACACTGACCATTCTCACAGGAGACCAACCCTGGGATATTTGTGCATGCAGTTCCGTGATCTCAGGGCAGGCAGATTTAAAGTCTGTAGAAGGTATAGCGTGAGCAGCAGTGGGCATCAATGCCACAAAATCTGGTTCCATATCCAGATTATATCCCAAAGCTACAAGCATGGGTAGGGGAGATAAACAATCTGCAGTGTAATTGTCAGATCAAGGGCTGTAGACTGTCATAGTTGAAGCAGAGTAGACGCATAGACCAATGTGCTATGCGCATACCAGCACGGCCCAGTCCTTTGGTGGACAACAAGGTGGTAAGAGCCTGACGATCGGTTTGTAAAGGAAACCGTCAACTCAAAAGGTAGGTGCGCTACTTTTTGGCTGCCCAAATGGACCTAATGGCTTCTTCCTCAACAGCAAAGTATTTGCGTTCCGCTGGTGATAAGGCACATAAAGCAAAAGACACTGCGTTTGGTATTGTCGTTCTGAATCTGGGTCAAGACAGCTCCTAATCCATAATCAGAAGTGTCACTGCAAAGCACTGTAGGCAGATCTGGACCAAAGAGAGTGAGTGCAGGGCTTTCAACTAATAACTTTTTGACTACAGTAAAACTCAGTAGTGCACTCTCTGACCATTCAAAGTTAGATGGTGACCTGACATACAGCCGTATTGGCTCAACTACAGGTACGGATTTTGAATACCATTAAAGTAGTTCAAGTAAGGTACGCAATGTAGGCACATCAGGGGGCGCCGCTGCGTTCAGTACATCTTCGATATGTTCCTTATTTTGAAGCAGGCCATGCTAGTTTACCGTGACCCAGGAATTGAAGGCTGGTTTGGAAAAAAATTCTCAGTATTGAGACGCAGCCCAGCATCATTTAGACAGTGCAGAACAGCCTTGAGGTTTAGGTTGTGAGTTGCTACCTCTCTGAAAAATAATTAAATTATCCAAATAGTTAGCAACCCCTCAAAGACCATGTAGGATGGTTGCCATAATCTTCTGAAATGCCAGTGGTGCTGATGCAAGCATGTATGGCACACGACACCAGCAGAACAGTCCCTCGTGTGTTATGAATGCCGCAAGGTCTTGACTATCCTTGCCTAATGGCACTTGGTGATATGCACACGCCAAATGAATTGCGGAGAAACACGTTTTTATATATATATATATATATATGTTTTGAGAGGCAATATTTTGCTTTTTATTGAAAGGACAGTAAGTAGACAGGAAATGTGGGAGAGAGAGAATGGGAGACATTCAGCAGAAAGGCCTGAGCTGGAACCAAACCCAGGCTGCTGTGTGAAGGACTAGCTAGCCTGTGGTGTGCCCCTTTAGCCTGATGAGCCACCCAGGCACCCAATTGTGCAGAAAATAAGTTGCAAAAAGTTCATTCATATGTGGTAACGGGTATGAGTCCGTCATCACAGCCTTGTTCGGTACTTGTAGGTCCACGCATATCCTAATGTCACTGGACTGCTTTTTCTATCTTACCACTATTGGACACACATAAGCAGAGGCGTCTATCCTTTGATATATTTCAGCGTTGAGTAATTTATTTAGCTCGCACGTAACCGCTTCTCTTACAAAGAGTGGCAGCTAGCGTAGCTTATAGCATAACAGAGAAACTATCAGCAATTTTAACTCTGTGAACAAAGTGCTTGGCACAGCCAAAGGAGGCAGCAGACTTTGACTGAGACAGAAGGTTGACAAGAACCATTAGCCAGATGTGTGTCAGACCCAGAGTGGTAACAGATGCGGTGAGTATAAGCTGACTGCATTCGATTTGGTAATGCAAGAGTTGTTGGGGTATCTGTGTTCAGGAAGCTTAGGTCTAGCGTGCATAACCTGGTCTGGTTGCATTGCTGCCATTGATTTGGCTTTCTCACCAGTGGCCTCAATTTGTGTAGCAAAAGTAATTGGTCTGCTCAAAGACAGACCAGTCTCAAGCAGCAGGCGTTCTTGAATTATTAGAGTCAGCATATCTCAGCATTTCATCGAAGCTTGGACCAAAATCACAGAAAGTTGCAAGTTCGTGTAACAGAATTCTAATTTTACAGCCTCATCTTCTTTTCGTTCCGGTCACAAGTCTTCACTGCCCCTAGTGACCAAATGAGAAACAACAGCTGGCAGTCCAAGGAAACGCGAGTTTGGATGTTGGCTTGGCACAGCAAGACGGCACCCGGCTTTGTTAATCTCTTTTTGCTACGTTTTTTTTTTTTTAAATTGCCTATTGGCTGAGGGCTAAATTTTCTATCAAAAATCCTGGTCTTTTATTTGTCTGTCCCCAGTTATTTTTCTACGGGAGTCTCTTCCGCAATGTTTCCGTTCTGTCCATATTCTTTCAGCTATGCTAAGCTAAGTAGTATAGTTCACAACTGGCTATCCTTTGCCATAGTCCCTTCAAACCCAGCACATTCCCTTGTATATTGACCCGGTTCTTTTGCTAATAAACACAACAAAAATCTAGAAATTCAACATGTCACAGTGAATGAATACAGTGCACACTTGAACTGTGTTGTGGGCTCATTATGGCACTGTTGTAATGTAACACGGTTAAGAAAGGTGCTACATAAATAAAGATTATTATTACATAATTTAATATATCCTTTAATGAAAGATTAAAATACATACAATACATCCCTATTGAGGTACTGAATTGAATTACTTTATATTTTAACCCTGGTGTGGTGTTACCCAATGTCTGCGGGTCTGATGGACATGCAACATTAATGGGTTTTAAAACTATATCCATAATAATTTACGTAAAAATACTTCACATAAGTTGACTTTATTTCAATCACAAGTAATATCGACAGTGTAGGCTTAATATTTGCCATATAGGCCTATACCTCTGCTTGATCACATTTATCAATAGAAGTTATATATATTAAAAAAGTTTGATAGTTGCAGAGAAAATGGTCTAATGAATACATAATGAAGCAGAAATGCAAACAGAAATGTAAAAGGAAATGCCAAAAGGAAATGTAAAAACCAACTTTTGAAGAAACGTTTAAAGAAACTAATACCGAAGTAAAAAAGTTCATTGGAAGGACATAGGAGGGTAAATGCAGAGCAAATGTAAAAGGAAATGTAAAAAGCAATAAAGAAATTTAAATAGGAAAGTAAATAATAGGGGATGTAATACAAAGGAAAATACAATCCATGGGATTTTATTTATTTTTGAGTCATTTATTTATTTATGTATTTATTTTTAATTTTGGCAGCTTTGGTCCTCCATAATAACCAACTTATAACTTTAGCAAAAATAATGGCCACACAGTTCGCCTACCCCGCCAATGCCAAACACATAATACAGGCAGACAGGAACATAATGCTAATCAGTAAGATTCAGAGCTCTTATTTGCCTCCCTCTGCTGGTCAAAACCCCGTCTGTCTTCCAGACAGCTGCCGTCCTCAAGTCGCTCCTCTGAACAACCCTTTAACTTTACGTGTTGCGGTTGTGGCCTTGTTTCTCTTGTTGGGGATATATCTTTTTTATTAGTGAACCTTGGTTGGTGATCATCCACATCTTTATCCCTGACTTATTATGAAATATCCTTTGTCTTTGTGATACTGCTTGTTTAGGGGGAAAAAAGGACCTCCTAGAAACAGATCTATTATTCTTAGATACATTTACGCTTTCATTGCAAAAATGTGCATTTAACTGAGCAAAGAGTCACCTGGACCTCCCTATACAAAATATACGTCATGCTATAAATTTAAATTAGTTAGATTGGACAAGGATTGCGCACACTGGAACACAGCAATATAGTAGTATCCTCACACAGAGGGTTTGGGCACAGCCGAGTCTCGCCTTGATGGGACTACTGAAATAACAAAAAAACGTAAACAGTGTAGCACAGTAGAAATGCACAATTGAAATGCATAACTGTGACCTTCACCACTTCATTTAAATTTTGATTCACAGCTACATTGTCAGTGCCAGCTTTAGTAGATTCAACTATTGAGGTCCCAGGTCAATCTAGCTGCAACGTAGACCTTGTGGAACGCGCCCAATATTACTCACCTGCGAAACCTATTGTTTTCAGTCTAAGCTCACTTTATTCTTGCTTTTCCAGTAACAACCGCTAGTATCGCTAATAATCAAAGCTCCTAGAAATAGGAATAGGAAGGTCACAAGTCGAAGATGGCTGCGCGCAAAGTCTTTAAAACCATTAGGGAATCGCTGTCTGGTATTAAATCAGTTGGCATTAGCAACTATGCAAATATCTTCTCAAGGATATATTCACCTCAGCCCTTGGTGTTTGGGACTGTTCAGGGTAGAGGCATTCGACACGGTGAGTTAGGCCATGGCTGATGCGATGGGCTAAGCTAACGTAGCTACCGTATGTTAAATCAGTAGTAGCCTACGAACGTTAGCTGCTTTAATAGGTAGATCAAACCTAGTAACAATTGCTGTGCGAAAAACTATAGGCCTGCATTTGTATAGCATTTTGTACTTTAGATAAGATATCGCATTTTTACAAGATATAAGTGCTTAACCCTTATTTGTATGCTCACACCAGCCTAGCAGACTAGGACCAGTCTTTACAATATCCGCTGTTCGTTTTAACCTGTCTAGAAACATCAAACCTAATCTGTAAAACGCAGCTGTGCAGAAAGTTGTGCTGCGTGGCTTAAGTTTTTGTTGGTCAAAGTCTTTGTTTTAAGAGTAGCCTATAGAGTCGGGCTGCCAGTAACAACTATTTCTCTTTTCGATATATATCGACTATTTTACCGATAAATCCAATAATCTAAACGATAGAAAGAGAGCCTATACATAAATAAATATAGGCTACCAGTCACAAAAGGTAAACTAAATAGATGGCACATTGAGAATAGTTGCTCACCCAATCCCCGTCATAAACAGTATCCATCGCCATTAATCCAAATGAATATGATTATGTGAAATAATGAATGCACGATATGCATAATGAATACATAACATGTGAGGCATACAAATGTACTACGGTACATATCATCTTAAGTTTTAGACATGTTGAAAGTTAAGCATATTAGCAAATTAGGGCATACGATGGAAAATACTTACTAAACCACTGTATCATCCCTTGTCGGTAATGTAGGCCTAGATCGTTTTGTGAACAGCTAAATGGTGCATTACTTTAAATGTTGGTGATGCAAGGAATTGCGGGGCAGGACTATCTCCTTTCCTTTCGTAAAGGATGTATCATGTGCTTAAATACATACATGAACCATTGATACAAGTTTCCTTAGCATTTAGGGAATTTGAACAGCTTATCATGGCTGCCACTTAGATACTTCCGTGTCAATTCACTCAGGTAGGTTCCTAACCAAAAAAGAGAGTTTGACCTTAGCCTTGACCTTTGACTCTAGAAGGCATGTATTTGATTGGCGCTTATAAATGTCACCGCACTCTTTTGCAAAACCATTGAGATAGAAATCTGTGAGGGCAAAACCATCGAAAAAAACTGGAAGCCGCAAGCATGGATTCAATGAGAAGGCGCTGAAGCCCAAAATTATTTTCTCAGACCTCGTCGAATAGTGACAACTTCCAGAACCAAGTATGCAAATTGGATGGCATGCATGCAAAATGCATACTCGCAACCAGCACAACCATATACCGTCTTTACTGTAGTCCGCATAGATTTCTCATGCCAAACTGTATTGATTGATGGCTGAAACACGCTGCAGCCCTGATTATGTAATGTTACATTTTTCAACCAACTTTAGTCCAAATAAACCCAAAAAAAAGCATGACACAGTCAAAGAATGCTAGTTATTGATTTGGCAACCTGGTCAGGGTGATTGCAGAGTGAAACTTACCGAAAAAACTGCAAGTCATTGCCCTACCAAACTATTGTAATCGGAGCACCCAGTCATTGCTTAATTTCCAGCCTAAGAATCTAACCTAGATAAGAAAAAGTTGACCAATATAATCTATAGTTTACACTAGCTTGTTAGCTCAGATTTGGCCCAAATCTATGGAAGCCCATAATGGACTTTATTCAAATTATAATGTAAACTTGAAAATGCAAATGCAATTCAACAATAGCATTATCACTTTCCACATTTGTATGTGTTATTTGAGACAAAATGTA